>JBBGZY010000245.1:80000-160000 GCA_037952925.1 Lithobates clamitans | reverse complement strand
GAACCAAACTGAGAGACCATTTAAAGCAGGGGTCTCAAACTGGTGGCCCTCCAGCTGATGCAAAACTACAAGTCCCCTGAGGCATTGCAAAGCTGACAGTTACTAGCATGACTCCCACAGGCAGAGGCATGATGGGACTTGTAGTTTTGCAACAGCTGGAGGGCTGCCAGTTTGAGACCCCTGATTTAAAGGCTCAGGAAACCTTTACGGGTGTTTTGAGTAATTAGTTGATTACTGTGACACCATGAGTCTACAATATAGAACTTTTTCACAATATTCAAATTTTCTGAGATACGGAATTTTTGGGTTTTTACTAGCTGTAAGCCATAATCAAAATTAAATGCAAAAAATGCTTGGAATATATCACTCTGTGTTTAATAAAACTATATAATATGAGTTCCACTTTTTTAATTGAATTACTGAAATAAAAATTTTTTTTTGAGATGCACCTGTATGTAGTAAGCACTCAGCGGAAAATAAAAATGACCAGCACTAAAGGTTAATATGCCAAATCCCTCACAGCAAGTGTGTATATAAAAGTGCAGTGCTTGAATGACATAACACTAATGTGATGCCAAATACACACATCTAATCATGCAATAAGTGAAAAACAAAAAATGTGGTAAACGTGTATCTTGATTCATAAACTGAAAATACTTTTTTAATTTTTGAATCTGTGCAAAAGAAAATTGTGACTCCAACAGTTCAAAGAAATATATGGTGCTTCTCCTTTAATTAGACATCCAGATATCTCAATCGCTTCCCCCGCATTTCCACTGATAACCACCACCAGCACACCGCACTCACCAGAATGTATGGCTGCATAAATTCTAGGTAGCGTACAGGCTCTAGAACATGGGTGCTCCAGCTACAGGTCCCATCATGCCTCTGCCTTTGGGAGTCATGCGTGTAGCTGTCAACCTTACAATGCCTCATGGGACTTGTAGTTCCGCAAAAGCTGAAGGGCCACAGGTTGAGCACGCCTGCTCTATAAGATCACTCCAAACAACCATCTTTCCTGTAAGGAGCGGTCCCTTTTTAAGATGTCCCTCTGGTATTACCATCAAACTGGACTATCATTTACCAGAGATGATAGGTAAGTGGTGCAGCTGTATGAAACAAGTGCTCACAAGCCAGAGCCAAATGGAGTACTCATCGTGTAGTATTTATTGTAAAAATCTGACATACAAAGAAGTATAATAGAAAATACAATCACCCAAGACTTACAAATATGGCTGCTGTATAAAGACCATGAAGCAGCGTGATGGCCGCATGTGGTTAGCACAGTGGAAATTCTGGAGAGCGCTTGAGATATCTGGATGCTGATTTAAACCCATGTTATAGAGCCTGCATGCTGCCTAGAATTTATGCACCCATACATTCTGGTGAGTGCGGCGTGCCGGTAGTGGTTATCAATGGAAACTCTGGAGAGCCCTTGAAATATCTGGATGTCTATTTAAAAGGAGAAGCACCATAAATTTCCTTGACCTGTTTTAAGTCCCAATTTTTTTTTCGCACAGACTAAAAAAATGTATTTTCAGTTTATGAATGAAGATGCATGTTTACCACATTTTTTTAAATATGTAACAGTTTAGTTACAGTTTACAGATTAAATACACATTTGCAAGTTTTTACACACACACAAGAGGAAATAAACTTTCTTCATCTATCAAGTGTGAAGTGTTTACCACATTTTTTGGTTTTCACTTATTGCATGATTAGATGTATGTATTTGGTGTTATGTTTTTTAAGCGCTGCACTTTTTATTTATATACTTTTTTCAATAAGTAATACTTGGCTTGACCACACACTATATTTTTCTGTTCATGGATTCAGTTTTACTACGCAACTAGTAGCAGATGTAAATATCAATTTTATGTATGTATGTAGAAAGCAAAATTTTATTTCAGGTTAGTAAAAATGTGATCGGCCAGCATCTGCTTTTGAGGAACAAAGCTGTGTGCGCTGCCATAATATACGAGACGTATTACAAGAGGCATAAAGTGCAGAACAGAGGAAGGAGCCAGTTGATTCCCAGCAATTTTGTAATACTCTGTCAGGCTACTGATGTCATATAAAAAGTCTGCAATAAAAGGTACTTATGGGATATGAACTGAGACAAATTAGGACGCAGTAAAGAACAGACACAAAGCGGAGAAAAAAAGACAAACAAAATTAATTTTGAGCAAAGAAAATATCAGTGCTTTGATTTTGCTGTCAGGGGAGAAGAGGGACTTTGAAAGAGATTTAAACATCAAAGCAGCTGACAGAAACAATTTACTTGATGTTTCGAGTTTTCATCCACCAATGACCATTAGGAGGCTGACCTGCAGTCACCGCTCCCGGAGAGGGAGGATGAGGGCCAAAGATACAGGAATGAAATGGAGGGAAAAATGAGACTGACAGAGAGGATGTAATTGAAGAAGTCCTGACATGACACTTTAGAAAATAATGGGGTTTGATAGGCAGGAATGTCTCGGATAATAATCATCCACAACATGGGGGAAAAATATGCAGCGGTGCTTGTTTCTGCATACTAAACCTGTCTGCAGATTGTTAAAGGTACAGCATAGCTTTGTGTGAAGGTTGACCGACCAGTTTGCAATGCGGTTAGAGTCGATAAACCTAAAATTCAGGTTATGTCACTTATAAATGATCAACAGTCACATCAGAAATGTAATCATTTCAAAACTTTTAAAATAAAAAGCATATTTATACCAAAATATTTTTTTTTCTTTTAACCACTTCAATACAGAGCACTTTCACCCCCTTCCTGCCCAGACCAATTTTCATCTTTCAGCACTGTCACACTTTTAATGACAACTGCGCGGTCATGCTACACTGTACCCATATTACATTTTTATATTTTTTTCCCCACAAATGGAGCTTTCTTTTGGTGGTATTTGATCACCAGTAGGTTTTTTTATTTTTTGCGAAATAAATTAAAAAAGACCAATGTTTTTGAAAAAAAAATTCTTTGTTTCTGTTAAAAAAATTTGTTAATAAGTACGTTTTCCTTTACTGATGGGCATTGATGAGGTGGCACAGATAGGCGGCACTGATGGGCATTACTAAAGGGCACTGATTGGCATGTGTGGGCACTGACTGGCATGTGTGATGGTCACTGATTGGCATCTGTTGTGGGAACCTCTGATAATCGATGCACCCCCCCCCCCCCCCCCTGTCAGGAGAGCCGCTGATAGGGCCTTGTCAGCGCGAACTGAGGAAGGTCGATTACCGCCAATTTAGCTGCTAAATATTACCCACTTTGAACTCATTGAATATTAGACATGGAAACATGGGATGTCCAAGTACAGTGTAAAAAAAAAACATATACTGTTTGCACGCAATTTAAAAAAAAAAAAAAACATAAAATATTAAAAGAACGACAATAACAAATAGTAGATAAATTAAAGAAGAATTCTAGATATTAATATTTTAAACATAGGTGCATTGGTTGGACCCACGGCTTTTTTTCTCAGGAAATGGGTGCAGGAACTCGGCCACACCCCCATCTCAAGGCGCTGCGTACAGAGTGCAGGGTTCAGGAGTGCGCTGCGTACAGAGTGCAGGATTCAGGAGTGTGCTGCGTACAGTGTGCAGGGTTCTGGAGTGTGCTGAGTACAGAGATAACCCTAATATAAATAGCACGCTTTTTCCCTTTTTTGGGTCAGGTCATTGGAAATGGGGATCTTCACCCCATCATCCTTTGTTCTGATGCACATAAAAAAGTTCCAGTTAGACTGTCTTACTGACAGAAGGATGAAGCATGGGCTTCCCTGGTGAAAGGGTAGGCAGTCAGAGAGGATTACCAGTTCATGAAATTGGCTAAAGTTTCCTGAAGAATGGCAGCAAACAGCCATTTGTCACAAACTGGGCCACTCCAGGGTAAGCATTGGTCTAGCTTGGATCACTAAAGGTATATATATCTCATACCTGATGAGCTGCCGGGGAAGCTGACAATCACTGCAGTAGTTGGCACCACTACAGAGATACCTGCATGCTTCTGGATCCTGTGCCGAGTGGCTTTCCCTCTGCACACTGACCACAGGTGGGGTTACTCACTTGGCGCTGCTGCCATTCAGAGAACACCTTCCATATTTTTTAATAAAGACAAGGCCTACTGCAATTGGATGAGGTGGAGAGGAGGTGTGGTGATGTCACAATCTCCACCTCATTAAATGAGAACTCCTTGTATTCATAATAATACAAGGCATTCTGTAAACGATGACCCCCTGTGGTCAGTGTTCAGCAGGACCCAGAAGATCATGCCTATCTCTGTAGTAGTGCAGACTATTACAATGATTATTTACTTCCCCAGCAGCCCACCAGATCTGAGATATGCATACTTACATTGGTCCAAGACGAACAATTATAAGTATGCAATTAAGATCCTACCTGGAGTTTAGCTATAACGATATACTGAATGTATTTGTGTGTTTATTCTATATTTAACAAAAGGTAACGAGCTAGCCTTTAAATGCAGATACCAAGTACTGTATACAGTATGTGTTATGATGGCTCTCCAAGTCGAAACTAAAGTGTAAGTTTACCTTTTTACCTTTTTTAGAAAAAAAGAAAAGGTGAACGAACACTTTGCATATTCCCCAGCTCCTGGTCCCTGCTGTACTTGCCTTCATAGGTGATGAGCTCTTCTTCCCCATATTTCTGCAGGGCTTCCAAAATAGATCAGAGTGATTCCGATTGGTTAAAGCGGTCAAGTGACAGCACTGCCCATGCAGATCCATCTCAGAAGCCCTACAGAAAGAAAAGGAAGATGAGCAAGGATTTCAAATTCCTAGACTGCTACATAGATTGATTGCATGAGCTAATCACCCACAGAGAAAAGTACAGAGGGGAAGATGTAGGGTGTTAGTTCACCAGGAACCGGCTGAGATTCGAACCATGTATGGGCACGATGAATGTACCAAGTTGATCGATCAGTTTGGGTACAACCAGCCTGCCAAATCTTACATGCAATAATCACTGTCTTTTCCCGGGGGGGGGGGGGGGATGACTCAGCAGAGGGGATTGCCCTGTTGGCACTGCCTGTTTCGATGGAGGAATTGAGCGAATTTCTTTCCTGCAACCCATGGTTGGAAATTTGCAACGTGTATGACCTACTTAACAATTTAAGCTCTAGCTCTGTTATTTAGCTGTTATCGCCCAAAATCTGTGTGCAGTATAGGCTCTGGCATTTCACAATTGAAAGACAAGGGGCTGAGAATCCAGGCTTTTTGTACAGCCTATTCCCAGCTCTACTTGCCTACTGGCCTGCAACCAACCAAATTAACCTGTCTGAAATTATGCGTAAAAACGGGTTTAGTTTGCGCATATTTGCAAATACATGATTAAGCTACAGAGCCTCTTCACGGAATACTGCTGAGGGGACAGACTGGACACCTTTGCTGCCATTGTGCTACATGCTGGGTGTCCAGTGTGCTCCTGTGAATTTACAGAGGGGTGGGCTCCCTCCAGGCTCACCTGCCCTCTGCCTATCCATTATAATGCATGTGCTTCCACTGTGGAGGCTCTCAAAATTTAGCGTTAAAACTGCAGATAATACTGGGGTGCCATAAAGTGGCTCTGCAGCTCACACATGTATTTGTAAATGTGTGCAAACTAAACCCCTGTTTTTAATGCAATCTGTTAGGTTCATTTGGTTGGTTGCAGACTGGTTGGTAAGTAGAGGTGGGAATTTTCTTTGGTTTTGTTTGACATACGATGCCCTTCCATTTGCTCCTTGCTGCAAAGGCCAGTTATAGGTGGGGGCAGTGGCCATTTTTTTCTGCACAGCCTGGACATATGATCCAATGGGGCTCCACAAAACCCGGATTGATTGGAAGATTAACACAGGTAATGCAGACAGAACAAAATAAAAGGGAATACCTGTAATGGTAGAAATATGGGAGATGTCTGTTTGCAGTACATTCTCTCTTTGTTTATGGAAATATTCGGAGGTGAAAAAGGCATGAAATTGATCCTTTCTTTCCGTACCTCTATGCAGTCTCTTTTTGGACCACGCAGAGTCATGGCTGGCTTAATTGACTGTTTTATTTGCTTCCCCTCAGTCACGATGCCTAACTATGTGTGTCCTCCGGCTTATATAGATATGCTGTCAGCTACACACACGCCTGCACTGTAGATCAAGCTTCTCTTGGGCACTTGACAAACTATTGATAGATAATGTATTTTGTCAAGCACCGTTCTCTGGATGCACAATCTGTTCTTGTATGTAGGCCTGCCACTGGGGTTGGAGCTGTAATACTCTGCATGGAAAGAAAACATCAAAGTATATTGCAGAGGATATTCTGCTACTTCCCACTATTGTGCTTTAAAGGTAATACTGACCCATATACTTGGCATTTCCTATTCATTAATGAACATGCCTGCAGATTTACGGCCCAGCCTTCAGCTTATCAGCTTTGGGGTTGTGAAGGATGTAAACAGACACTCCCTGGAAGTGTTCTTGTTAAATATCACACAGTTATACTCTAATTAGGGTATACTGGCTTTTTAGCTTTCACAATCTGTGCAATTTTCTCCTATGTATCTGATACTGTTTTTGCTACTAATTGGGTATATTATATGGATGGTAATGTAACTAGCAGAATGTTTCAGAGATCAGATTTACAGTATTAGGACATACATGTTGACATAGTTATAGTTGGTCAGGAATTATATGTGTATGACTGGAAAAAAAGAGTACTCAGCCGATAATAAGTAAATTTTGTGAAAACATATGATAAATGTGACAAACTTGATATTAGATTGAAAAATTAATCCCACTTCCCCTTAAAGGAATATATTCAATAGCAAATCAAATTCGTACATAAACCATAAGGGATAGCAGTGTATATAAAGGGTAATGTCTTAATTTGAAGAAAAATATGAAAAAAAGGGGAGGGGAAAGTCCATATACAAAAAACACCCTGCAAGTGCTGTGGTAATGCAAAAAAATGGTCCAATTAAAATGAAATCCCAGATGTGTGGGTCCACCACCGTAAATGAAGTGACTGGCCGCTTACCGGAACCCCATGACCCCCCGTTACAGAGGGTCTAAATGGGCATTGTAGTCATGCTGCTCGGATAACTCGGGAACTGGAATGATGACCGGATTGGAACCTCTCAAACTGTATTGGGGCTGTATAGCGAATGGATCCACAGGGAAAAAGGCAACACTCGACCCGAATGACACACTAGCTCCCCCCACGTGGCGCCGACTGTTCCCTGGTGGTCTCGGCCTTCGGGCTCCCCCGGACTTTTACGTTCTCCTCCTTGGTGCTGTGTAAACAGCAGGAGGCAAACTTCTTCCTCCTCCGAGTGAGAGTCCTGGCACTGACACAGCAGCAGTCAGCAGCGACAGTTTGGCTCCACAGGGCATGAATCAGTTAAATAAGAAGCTTTTATTGAAAAATCTGGAAAAGTGCTAAACAACGCACTTCAATATATAAAACGTGATCACAAAGAGAATAAAATAAAATAAAATCGCGTGGTAGCAAGGCATTTGTAGGCATTAGCAACCCGACATGTTTCGGACCATCGCCCTTCTAATGGGGCATGACACTGTACCCAAACAAATTTTTTTAAATCATTTTGTTCCCACAAATAGAGCTTTTCTTTTGGTGGTATTTGATCACTGCTGGCATTTTTATTTTTTGCGCAACAAATAAAAAAAGACCGAAAATTTTGTAAAAAAAAAAAAAAATTTTGTTTCTTTCTGTTATAACATTTTGTAAATAAATATGTTTCTCCTTCACTGACGGGCACTGATGAGGCTGCAATAATGGGCACTGATAGGTGGCACTGATATGCAGCACTGGGCATTGATAGGCGGCACTGATGAGCTCTGATAGGCAGCACTGATGGGCACTGATAAGCAACACTAATGGGTACTTATGGGTGGCACGGGTGGGCACTGATAGGTGGGAGTGATGGACACTGATAGATGACACTGCTGGGCATCGCTGATGAGGAGACATCTGTCAGGCACTGACTGACTGGCACTGACTGGCAAGATGTGTGGACACTGGCATTATTTGGGCACTTACTGGCATCCTTGGCGGTCTAGGGTGGCATCCCTGGTAATCCATCTGTTGTGGGCATCCCTTGTGGTGTCCCTGGTGGTGTCCCTGGTGGTCCAGTGTGGGCATCCGCGGGGAGGGGCTGCACTGATAAACAATCAGCGCAGACCCCCCCCCCCGTCAGGAGAGCCGCCGATCGGCTCTCCTCTACTCACGTCTGTCAGACGCGAGTGAGGAAAAGCCGATCAACGGCTCTTCCTGTTTACATCGTGATCAGCCGTGATTGGACACGGCTGATCACGTGGTAAAGAGCCTCCGTCAGTGTGTCAGCCCAGTCAGGATAACTGAACCATTAACCACTTCCCGCCCGGCCTTTAGCAAAATGAATCTGGTGCAGCTTCCAATTATTTTTTTTTTTTGTCGAAACAATTTTGTCAAAATTGAACAAGCTGAAATTAGACGCTGACCATTCATTCCAATGGGCAGGGTCAGTGGGGGAGTGGTGTGTACACCGCTCCTCCACCGCCTTAAAGATGCAGCTTGCAGGACTTTTTTTCTCCTGTCCCGCAAGTGTACCGCCGCAGTGTGAAAGCACTCAGGCTTTCACACTGGGGAGGCATGAGAGGCCGTTTTCAGGTGATATTTTTAGCGCTAAAACGCCTACAAACTGCCTCAGTGTGAAGGGGGTCTTAGTAAATCAATCCCATTGTGCTTGTACTGCAGCCATTTCTACTAGTAGCACTGAAGCTTTATTACCTTATACCATCCATTCTCAAACTTTTTTTTAACACGGAGGATCCCTTAAAGTAACTTCCATTTTTGGGGAATCCCTGCTAATACTTATTATATCTACAGTTCATGTGAAATTTGTGTGATGGTCAGTGGGAAGAATGCTACTTCTTGTGTTCAGTGGAAAGATTCCCCCACCACCTTAAAAAGATCATTGGTTAACAGCTTTGGATGATCTGTGATTGTCATTTTTCTTTCTTGATAAATATTGCTATTAAAAAAAAAAAAAAAGATCAATGGTGTCAAATCATTAAAAAAGCGACAATTGCTCAAGCAACCTCTGGAGGAACCCTAGTTGAGAAAGGCTGTTGTATACTTTGCTCACATTTATGTTTTTAGCACTACACTTATTTTATATCACAAAATTATAGACTTTACTTCTTTATAGAGTAAAATCACAAGGACAACATACTATAGAGTCTGCTCAGGAAATAATACATGGCAGCCTATGTAATAATGTATCTTTAAGAAATAGATGGGTAGATCATTCAGAAAATTGTCATGTTCACTGAAAAGGAACAATCATATCTAGCAGAAATTACAAGTAAATTGATCTGTGTATGTTTTTTGGGTTTTTTTTTTGGGGGGGGGGGGATGGGGGGAAATTGAGGGGCATGCTCAGGTTTTTATTGCATGTAGTCCCCAATAGAGATTTCCACTCATTTCCTATCAGGTCACAGGAACAGGAAGTGAGGTAGCATCTTTGCAATGTAACCAAAACACTTTTTGTAGACCTGTGAAAGACTGCAAACTCTGAAAGATTTTTTTTTTATATTCTTGTTGTTTGGGTTCCTATTTGGAAAATTTACCCTCGCTTTTTCAACTGGAGCAACACATTGGGGTTGATTTACTAAAACTGGAGAGTGCAAAATCTGGTACAGCTGTGCATGATAGCCAATCCGCTACTAACTTCAGCTTTTTCATTTACCACTTAAGCCCCAGAAGGATTTACCCCCTTAATGACCAAACCATTTTTTGCGATACGGCACTGCATCATTTTAACTGACAATTGCACGGTCGTGCGATGTTCCCAAGATTTCCTTTTTTCCCTACAAATAGAGCTTTCTTTTGGTGGTATTTGATCACCTCTGCGTTTTTTATTTTTTGCGCTGTAAACAAAAGACCGACAATTTAGAAGAAAAAACCCCCCCCTTTTTTTTTTTTTACTTTCTGCTATAATACATAGCCAAAAAAAAATGTATTCATCAGTTTAGGCCAATATGTATTTTGCTACATATTTTTGGTAAAAAAATCGCAATAAGTGTATATTGATTGGTTTGCGTAAAAGTTACAGCATCTACAAAATAGGGGATACATTTATGGACCCTTTTTTTTTTTTCTGGTAATGGCAGGGATCTGCAATTTTTGGCGGAACTGTGACATTGAGGTGGACAAATCTGACACTTTTTGGGGACCAGTGACAACAATACAGTGATCAGTGCTAAAAAATGCACTTATCAATGTATAAATGACACTGGCAGGGAAGGGCTTAACACTAGGGGGCGATCAAGGTCATAACTGTGTTCCCTCAGTGTGTTCTAACTGCGTGGGGGATGGGCTTACTGGGACAGCGCTCATGCATGGACCAACGTAGAGTATATCCGCGGAAGGAGGACGGCAAGTGGTTAAAGTGATTGTAAAAGTCTTGTTTTTTTTTTGGTTTAAAAATAACAAACATGTTATACTTATCTGCTCTGTGCAGTGGTTTTTGCACAGAGCAGCCTAGATCCTCCTCTTCTCTGGTCCCCCGTTAGCACTCCTGGCCACTCCCTTCTGCCCCCATAGCAAGGTGTTGGCTATGGGGGCACCTGAGACAAATTTCCATTTTAGACACAGAGCCGCTGTTCGCCCCCCGCCCATTTTCTCTCCTTATTGGCTCACTGACTTTGACAGCAGCGTGAGCCAATGAGTTCCCGGACAGCCATGGATTTTGTGCAACATCACTGGATTGAGATGGGGCTCAGGTAAGTATTAGGGGATTTTAGGGGGACTGCTGCACACAGAAGGTTTTTTATGTTAATGCATAGAATGCATTAACATAAAAAGCCTCCAGTTTTAGTAAATCAAGCACACAGAATCAAACAAAATGAAAACGACACAAATCAGGCCATGAATTCAGCACAACACAAATGCAATGATTACAAAATATTTTTAAATTAACCTCCCAGTATTTTAATTCATATAAAGGAAGGTTTCTAAATTAAAACGAAATGATTGGGTTTGTATAATACATGATTATATGACAGTTTATTGCATACTCGGCATGTCTTTTCATCTAAAATATTAAGAAATCCATCAATGTCTACAGAATTCTCCCAAGGCTGCTGCACATTTATTGAATGGAAAACGGTGATAACAACGCTCCGGTTGTTATTGTGAATTAAAGTGCGCAGTCCTCAAATTTTTTATCTAGGTAATGAATTGTTTTATGCTACCATTGTTGGGTCAAAACAAGAAAATATAGTACACAAAAGGAGTTAAATTGCTTATTGTTAGCAAAGCTGAGAAGTTTTTGATCAGTATGCAGTATTTTTTTTTTTTTTTTACCCCTTAATGACTACTTAAGACAAACCTTAAAGGAGAAGTATGGCCAAAGCTCTTTTGGCAATATTTCTGTGGGTCACAGGAGTGCATTTTGTTCTGCACTCCTATGACCAGGACACAACCATACGGCCGATCCAGGTTTTAGCAAGATCCCAACTTTTTCAGGACCCACCCAGATGCCTGGCCCAGCAGCTGGCTCAGCCTCTCAACATGATGCTCCGGCACTCCAGTGAGCACTGGAGGGGCAGAGCAGAGAATCGGCGACTGACAGTCTCCGACTCTCTGCTCACTGAAGACCGAGAGCTCAGAGGTCTTTTATTTGTGTTCTCGGTCTTAGTGGCGGCGGAGGACAAATGCAGCAGGTGAGTATGTATGTTTATTTTTTTTAATTCCCAGACTTCTCTTTTAATGCTCAAAACTTTGGTATGTACATATCTTTATAACTACTTAGTGTGTCCAGGAGAATTATAGCTTGTTTGTAGACCTTCATTTGCTGGTAAATCTTAATTGATATCTCCTGATTTATTTATTTATTGTCAAAAGAAAACTGTACCAAAATAGTTTCTTTGTCTCTAATTTGCTCCCTTTTGATCTGTTGAATATACTGTTGAAAATTATTTCTTTTATCTGTGCAAAAAGAAACCTGTGGATCAGATGTGCTCAACCTTTTTAAGAGTGAGGGTCACTTAAGTGATTTGGTAACCAGTCGCGGGCCACAAAGAACTATGGGGTTTCACCGCCCCCCAAACCACAAATGTTAATGAGCCCTTACTGTTCTGAGCCCCCTATAAGGCTTCTTTCACACTGATGTGCTGCGGTTTACCTGCAGTGCGGATGCAGAACAGTACACCTGCAGGTTAGCTGCACTCAACCATAGGCTTCTATTACATCATCTGGGTGCGGTGCACTTTCAAAAAGCGCACCAAACCCGCTGAATATAATCAAAGTTTATGGTTCAGAGCAACTAACCTGCAGAAAAGCCGCAGGTGCACTGTGCTGCACCCGCAGATCAGTGTGAAAGCAGCCTAATAACCTTTTTTTAAAGTGCTAATATGCCCATTGCAAAAGTGCAGTGTATGTGATGTTTAATACACCGACCTTTTTCTCTTCCCTGGCCAGGTTGCTAGAAAGGTCCTAGACGAAGTGCACTTGGTGTCCCTCCTCCTGGGACAGGAGCCGACGCTACACAGGGAGCATTGGCTCATGCGTCTCCTGCTCCCTCTGGGGCTGCCTTCTTCCTCCACTGCTGGCACCGGCTTAATGCACTGTTGCTCTGGGATGGCAGGTCAACAACTGTTGATCCCAATCTGAGCTTGCTGACACACCATCCCAGAGCATGGGCATGCGATTCCCTGTTTTGAGGTCGCGGGCCATATAAGAGGGCTCCGCAGGCCACGGGTTGTGCATCCCTGCTGTGGATTCTGCCAGAAAGCTTATGTGTGAATCTCCTGTGCTCTCTGCCTATGCACTGTTCCAAGCTATCTGTGTGGACTATAAAATACCTTCTCCCTATATTATGGAGAAGAAGGTGTATTCTGTCTGAGTCCTGTTCTAGGGTGACAATACTGCTTCTCCTTAGACACTGTGCGGAGCAATGAGCATTGTCACTCTAGACCAGGAAGTGTATCATTGGTTTTGCAGTTAAAAATCTCAACCTTTCATCAGCTTGTTGTATTCAATTTTCTCATCCAAATGCTAAAGAGTACAAAATCATTGACTTCAGGCAGATATCTCCCTGAATTTAAAAAGGGATTTCCACTTTTTGCTAGTGCTGGTGAATACATGCTCACACAACCTGAAACTGTTCTAATTTTCTTTTATCATAATTTTTTTTTTCTCCTGTTCCCCAGACATTAAGCACAGACGGATACCAATTTTGTTTTTTGCTAACAAAATGGACCTGAGAGACTCTCTGTCATCTGTGAAGGTTTCTCAGTTGCTGTGTTTAGAGAACATCAAGGACAAGCCGTGGCATATTTGGTAATGGTTCTATTATTTTGAAGTGCGTGTGTGTGCACAATAAAGATGTTTTGATTGCTAGAAGTGTCTATAACCCAGAATACAGTTCTCCCTGTGCTGCAACTCTAAGCAGAAATGTTTTCTCAATAACTGTATTGCAGCGAGCATCCTTCAGGAGCAAAAAAAAAAAAAAAAAGGTAACAGAACCCATGGAAGAGCCTTTACATTCTGGTTTAGCCATAGTGCAAGTTTCTGGTAAATTCTGAAAGATTCTAGGTCCTCCTGGTCTAAACAAATTAATAGGAAACTGGTCTATTTATAAGAATAAGAAAAAATATTGGATCAGTGTCCCAAGCATTCGCCCAGCGCTCGTAAATTCTGACCGTATTTCCTTAATGCGTTTTTGGTTTCCTTTGATCATCAGCTCCATCTAGTGACCATAATGCAGCATTTTTTTATGAAATATCTCAACCAGGAAAAATACTACATTATGGGCACTAGAAAGAGCTGATGTCATAGGAAATCACTTCATTAACTTCCCTGGCGGTAATCCCGAGTGTGGCTCGGGGTTCATTTTTAGTACCAAAAGCGGTAACCCAGAGCCACACTCGGGGTTACACGATAGTATCCCTGTGTTGTTACTTACCTTGTCCCTACGATCCCCCGATGTCCTCTGGCCGATGCATCCTGGTTCCCTTCCCTGCGAGCACGGAGACGCAGGGGGGCGGAGCCGGGCGGGAAATTCAAAAAAGTTTAAAACATAACATACACACAATACATTGTAATCTGTTAGGATTACATTACTGTGTCAAACCATTTCACCTCAGTTTTGTCCCTAGTGCTTTGTCCAGTGCCCTGCCTGCTTTTTTACTGTTCTTTCTGCCTGGAAACTTAAGAAAGTCCATGGCATCCAAAAAGCATCCCTTTAGGTCAAAAGCGATTTTAGACCAGCTAGAAAACAGCGATCTTGAATTAGAATCACTTGCAGTATTGAGCGATAGTGATTCGTGGGGAAATTCGTCATCAAACACTGAAAGTGACGACAGTGACGGTTCTGCGACTGAACTCAGTGATGGGTGAACTTGGTGCTCTATTGACTGTGGTACGGATCAGGCAGCGCCCCCAAGATTCCCATTTACTGGAGCATCTGGTATGAAAGTAGACGTTGAACATGACAACCCCTTGGCATACTTACAATTATTTCTGACCGATGAGTTAATTGAAAAAATAAATACTGAGACAAACCGGTACAAAGAGCAACAATTGGCTACTATGCATCGGAAGTTTCCAAGAAGTAGAAAGTGGGAACCAGTGACCAAAGATGATATTTGGAAATTTCTGGGCCTAATACTTCAGGGAGTGGTGGGGAAACCCCTGCAGAAGTGGTATTGGACAACTAATAAATTACTTGCCACTAACTGATGAAGACATATTTTTTTTTTGAATATTTATTATAGCAAAAGGTAAAAAATGTTTTTTTTATCAAAATTGTTGCTCATTTTTTTGTTTATAGCGCAAAAAAATGAAAACCCGCAGAGGTGATCAAATACCACCAAAAGAAAGCTCTATTTGTGGGAAAAAAGGACGTCAATTTTGTTTAGGTACATCGTTGCACGACCGCGCAATTGTCAGTTAAAGCGACGCAGTGCCATATCACAAAAAATGGCCTTGTCATTAAGCGGGCAAATCCTTCCGGTCCTTAAGTGGTTGAATAACACCTTAGTCTGAACTGTCTCTACAGTATAAGAATAAAACTTCACCTGTGTGTGCAGCTTCTACAGTGCCTTGAAAAAGTATTCACACCCCTTGAAATTTTCTACGTTTTGTTACGTGACAACCAAAAATTTATTTTATTGGGATTTTAAGTGATAGACCAACACACAGTGGCACGTAATTGTGAAGTGGAAGGAAAATGATAAATGGTTTTCAACATTTTTTACAAATAATTATCTGAACAATATGGCGTGCATTGTATTTAGCCCACTTTACTCTGATACCCCTAACTCAAATCTAGTGGAACCAATTGCCTTCAAATGTCACCTAATTGGTAAATTGAGTCTACCTGTGTGTAAATTAATCTCAGTACAGTGCAGCTGTTCTGTGAAGCCCTTAGAAGTTTGTTAGAGAACCTTCGTGAACAAACCGCATCTTAAAGGCCAAGGAACACACCAGACAGGTATAAAGTTGTGGAGAAGTTTAAAACAGGGTTAGGTCATAAAAAATATTCCAAGCTTTGAACATCTTACGGAGCACTGTTCAATCCATCATCCGAAAATGAAAAGAGTATGGCACAACTTCAAACCTACCAAGACATGGCCGTCCACCTAAACTGGCAAGCCAGGGAAGGAGCAGCCAAGAGGCCCATGATAACTCTGGAGGAGCTGCAGAGATCCACAGCTCAGGTGGGAGAATCTGTCCACAGGACAACTATTAGTCGTGCACTCCACAAATCTGGCATTTATAGAAGAGTGACAAAAAGAAGGCCATTGTTGAATGAAAGAGCCATAATAAGTCCTGTTTGCAGTTTGCGAAAAGCAATGTGGGGGACACCGCAAACGTGAAAGGTGCTCTGGTTAGATGAGGCCAACATATTTCATTTTTTGGCCTAAAAGCAAAAGGCTATGTGTGGCAAAAAACTAACATTGCACATCATCCTGAACACCCAATCTCCACCGTGAAACATGGTGGTGGCAGCATCATGTTGTGGTGATGCTTTTCTTCAGCAGGGACAGGGAAGCTGGTCAGAGTTGATGGGAAGATGGAGACAAGATGGAGACAAGTACAGGGCAATCTTAGAAGACACCTGTTAGAGTCTGCAAAAGACTTGAGACTGGGGTGGAGGTTCACCTTCCAGCAGGACAACGACCCTAAACATACATGTTCACAGACACTCCCCATCCAATCTGACAGAGCTTAACCACTTCAGCCCCGGAAGATTTTACCCCCTTCCTGACCAGAGCGTTTTTTGCGATTCGGCACTGCGTCGATTTAACTGACAATTGCGCGGTCCTGCGACGTGTCTCCCAAACAAAATTGATGTCCTTTTTTCCCCACAAATAGAGCTTTCTTTTGGTGGTATTTGATCGCCTCTGCGATTTTTATTTTTTGCGCTATAAACAAAATAAGAGTGACAATTTTGAAAAAAACACATTGTTTTTTACTTTTTGCTATGATAAATATCCCCCAAAAATATATAAAAAAACAATTTTTTTTCCTCAGTTTAGGCCGACCGTATTCTTCTACATATTTTTGGTAAAAAAAAATCGCAATAAGAGTTTATTGATTGGTTTGCGCAAAAGCTATAGCGTTTACAAAATAGGGGATAGTTTTAGGGTATTTTTATTAATAATTTTTTTTTTACTAGTAATGGCGGCGATCAGCGATTTTTATTGTGACTGTGACATCATGTCGGACATTTTTGGGACTATTGTCTTTTATACAGCAATCCGTGCTATAAAAATGCACTGATTCCTGTGTAAATGACACTGGCAGTGAAGGAGTTAACCACTAGGGGCGGGGAGGGGGTTAAGTCAGTACTAGGGAGTGATTACTAACTGTAGGGGGGATGGGCAAGCAGTGTCACTACACGATCACTGCTCCCGATGACAGGGAGCAGAGATCAGGGACACTTGTCACTAGGCAGAATGGGGAGATGCTGTTTACATCAGCATCTCCCCATTCGAGCTCTCCGTGAGGCGATCGCGGGTATCCCCGCGGCGATCGAGTCCACGGGACTCACGGAGCTCCCGGACGGCGCACACAATGGCACAGCGGGGAACTCAAATGGACGTACCTGTAAGTCCATTTGCCCAGCCGTGCCATTCTGCCGACGTACATCGGCGTGCGCCGATTTGGAAGGGGTTAAGCTATTTTTCAAAGAAGAATGGGCAAAAATGTCACTCTCTAGATGTGCAAAGCTGGTAGAGACATCCCCAAAAGACTTGCAGCTGTAATTGCAGCGAAAGGTGGTTCTACAACTTATTGACTCACTTTTCAGATATTTATTTGTAAAAAAAATTAAAAACCATTTATCATATTCCTTCCACTTCACAATTATGTGCCACTTTGTGTTGGTCTATCACATAAAATCCCAATAAAATAAATGTACTTTTTTGGTTCCAACATGACAAAATGTGGAAACTCTAAAAGGGTATGAATACTTTTTCAAGGCACTGTCCTTTATCCTTATCATACCTCTATCATGCCTTGTAAGCCAGGGTGAAGCTAAAAACACAGATGGACTAAAATTCCCTGTGACTATAAAAATAAGTACTGTACTTATCGGCATATAACACGCATCCTAATTTTAAGAGTGAAGTTTCAGGAAAAAAACGTATTTTTTAAATAAACAACTTTGAATTAAAATAAGGGTCAGTGCCCATCAATGCAGCCTGTTAGTCCCCATCTGCAGCTTCCTCATCTCCCATCAATGCAGCCTGATCAATGCCCATCCATCTTTTTTTTTTTTTAAAGATATTTTTATTGGTTTTAGGTTCTACACGAACCAACAGACACAAAACAGTCACAAAAAAAAACAAATAAAACAAAACACACATGAATATCTGATCCGTTCAGTATACACAGGCGATATACAATCAGTGGGTAGATCATACAGGTCATTGTAGGCATGTTATTTCGTTTCAAAAGAGTTAGGAAATTGGTAATCGCAACATACAGATATATGCATTTTTACACAGCATTACCATAGTAATGGACCTGGCACTTGGGGTCCCTGTGGCACGGCCCATCAATGATCAATTGTATTCAATTTTTGGAAAGAGTTAGTGGACTATCCAACCATTTCCCCCAGATTTTATAAAAGGTTTTATTTCTTTTACGAATTTCAAAGGTTAGTTTGTATAATGGAATAGAGTCATTGATAAGTTTTAGCCAGATGGACTTCAAAGAGGTCTGTGCACCTTTCCAGGACAGTAGAATAGATTTTTTAACATAAAAATAAAGAATACGGAGCAGTCTCTTGGCATGTGATGGTATGTGTAAATCTCCAAATACTCCCAATAAGCAGTTCTTAGGGTGTATTATATTGGGAAGGCCCAATACAGTAGAAATAAAACCACCCACTTCTTCCCAGAAGTCACTAACTATTGGACATGACCAGAAGCAATGTAAAAAGTCTGCCTCCTGGCCGCAGCCTCTGAAACAGACAGCTGATGGCAATAGACCCATCCTATGTAGTCTGGCCGGGGTGAGGTGAGTTTGATGGAAAATTTTAATTTGTATAATACGGTCTCGGGAGGAAATGACAGAGGTTTTATATGTGTCACTAAATTCTGTCCAATCGTCGTTTGCCATATCAATTTCTAATGTCTCCCACTTCTCCTGTGCTCTGTGAAACCTAGGGTTTGAGTCAGTCACTAAAGCTGCGTAATAGGTGGAAACTAATTTAGAGGGTTCTGGTTGCCTAAGTAGTTTTTCCAGTGGAGGCAGATCAGTGACATCATTTAAGGTACCGAATTGGGTATGTATGGCATGTCTAAGTTGATAATAATAAAATAAATGAGATTTTGGTAGATCAAAGTCTGTACTCAACTGAGAGAAGGTTTTAAAGCCCTGCGTAGTATATAAATGGCATAGATATTTAACTCCTTTTGAATACCAACGATTGGCATCTGGAAAAGAGTAAAGTTCTTGCAGATTGGGATTGAACCACAAGGGGTTATTAGGGGATTTTGTCCAAGAATGTTTCGATATTTTTGTAGTAATGTGTTTAAACAGTGAGAGGGAGACTGAGAGCAGAGAGGTTCCAGGGCGGTCTGGGACCTGGCCTCTATATATTATGTTATGTAAGGTTTCATGGGAGGATGCGATAGCCCCCTCTGTGGCTGTACAGGCATTAGCTGGATCTGGATTCATCCAGTCATGTATGTGCACCAGCTGAGATGCCATGTAGTAAAGGAAAAAGTTAGGGAATGCTAGACCTGCCAGATGGGCTGGTAACCTCAAGGTCTCTAGTGCCACTTTGGGGGATCCGCCCCTCCACAGGAAAGAAGTACACATCATATCTATGCGTTTGAAAGTAGCTTTAGATATTTTACATGGGGAGTTAGAGAGGATATAGAGTAGTCTAGGTAAATAAATCATTTTAAGTATATTGGCCCTCCCCATGAGGTCTAACGGTAGATCCATCCATTGTTTAGTTTGCTCCTGGAGGCGGGTCAGCAAAGGGTCAAGATTATTAGTGGCATACAAAGATAAAGGAGCCTGGACCAACACCCCAAGATATCTAAAAGAAGACACCACCTGAAGCTTAGAGTTTGGGTGCACCAGAGGGGGGTCATTCACATCTAAAGGGAAAAGACTGGACTTATCCCAGTTAACTCGGAATCCTGAGTAGTCCCCAAAGGTATTGACCTCTTCCAGTAACGCCCCCAAAGACTCATCAGCATCTGCCAGATATACCAGTGTATCGTCTGCGTAAAGAGAAATGCGCTCTTCTATATTTTCAATGGGGAGGCCTTTAATTATAGGGGAGGAGCGAATGCGAACTGCAAGCGGTTCCATAGCCAGAGCAAATAACAGAGGTGACAATGGGCACCCCTGTCGAGTGCCCCTAGTAATTGGGAAGGAGTCAGTAATAAATGAATTAACCCTTATCTTAGCCGTTGGGGAGGTGTACAGAATTTTTATCCATTTTATCACTCGGGGACCAAAACCATACTTCTGCAACACCTGAAAGAGGTACGGCCATTCCACACTGTCAAATGCTTTACAGGTGTCCAGTGACACAATGACTCGTGTAGAAGGGCAGTCATGTGGATACTGCAAGTTATGGAACAATCTGCGTATGTTCATTCTGGTAGACCTGCCCGGGATAAATCCACCCTGGTCGCTATTGACCAAAGATGTGACCACAGTATTTAAACGATTTGCTAATATCTTGGCCAGAATCTTAACGTCCACGTTTATAAGTGAAATTGGACGGTAAGATTCACAGTGAAGTGGGTCCTTGCGGGGCTTCAGCAGAAGGACTATCAAAGCCTCCCTCATTGATGGAGGAAGGATCCCAGCCTCCAGGGCTTTGTTATAGGTTCGGAGAAGGAAGGGGGATAGGAGATCCTTGAACTTAGCATACCATTCAGTCGGGAAACCATCAGGACCGGGGGTTTTATGTGCCGGCATTTGGGAGATAGCTGCTGCAATCTCTTCTACCGTGATAGGTTCCTCCAACATGTTCCGTCCCTCGTCTGACAGGGAGGGAAGGGATATGTCAGCCAGATAGTCAGACAACTGGGAGTCGTCATAGTCAACCCTAGAAGTGTACAATTTACTGTAAAAATTTAGAAAGGAGTCTAGGATATCCCGTGGGCTGTCGCTGATCGTACCTTGAGCAGTCAGGATTCGTGGTATAGAAATGGGGGTATGCTCAGGTTTGGTCAGATATGCCAAGAGACGTCCTGCTTTATTACCATATTCAAACGATTTTTGTGAGGCATACAACATGCGTTTTTGTGTGAGATCCAACAAACGAATTTCATATTCCCTACGGCACTGTAACCATGTCTCTCTAGTGTCAGAGACAGGGTTAGAGGCATAGGCAGATTCTGCACTTAACATAGCGTTTTCTAATTCCTCAGTGCGCATCTTGTTATTTTTACGAAGAATTCCTGTAATAGACATAAAGGTACCTCTTAATGTGGACTTAAACGCATCCCACTCCGTGGGGGGGTCTACTTTGTCTAAGTTTTGCTTCCAGTAGTTAGAAATACTCGTCCTACACTCACCCTGCACTATCTCGTCTTCCAGCCAGTATGAATTCAGGCGCCACAAAACAGGTCCTGAACCTGGAAGGATGAGAAGGGACACAGACAAGGGGGCATGATCGGAAACCCCCCTGGGCAGGTATGAGACGGCGGAGATGACCGGAAGGGTCTCCGTCGACACAAAAGCCATATCTAGCCTAGACATAGTATGGAAGGAATCCGAATGGCAGGAAAATTGGCGTGTCTCTGGATGTTTCCATCGCCACACCTCCGTCAGTCCATGAACCTGAGCCCAGTCTACAAAGGAGGGAAAAGATCTGCCTCCCCCACCCAAGCGATCCACCGTTGGGTCCAGGACTGCATTAAAATCCCCTATATAAAGCAGAGGGCCCAAGGGTCTATTCAGTAAGTGCAGGGATAATTTAGAGAGTACTTCCACTGAGAATGGAGGGGGAACATAGACGTTCACCAATGTAAAGATTATAGTAGAAATTCGTAATATAAGAACAATATACCTCCCCTCTGGGTCTGTTTTAACACTAATTAATTCAGCTGGAAGGGATTTAGCCAGGAGTATAGATACACCTCTTGAGTAGTTAGTGTGGGTGGCATGATATAGCTTAGAGAGCCAGGGACGTTTTAGAGCCCGTACCTTAGAACCTGTCAGGTGAGTCTCCTGGAGGCAAATAATGTGAGGGTGACATTTTTTTAGCACAGAAAAAACCAAGGATCTTTTCTGAGGTGTATTCAGGCCCCTAGTGTTCCAGGAGACTATCCTAAGGGGTTGTGCCATAATAAAACAGGAAGTGGTAAAGATGCATAAGTAAACCTCTGAGTTGGTATCAATATAAGTAGATAGGCCGCGCCACCTGAAGCACACACAAGCATATAACAAAAAAATGCGTGGGTCTGCCGATAAGGTAACATGGACCATGAACATTTTCCCTGCTTTACCTTAGAAAAAAACATTGGACATATAAATGACCACAGAGGTGTTAATAAACCTCTACATATGATAACCCAGTATATTTTTGATGACCTTCCATTAGCAAATGATATAGGTGTGTTAGAAAGGACATAAAAAATAAAAAGGGGAGGGAAAAACAAAAAACAAAAAACATGAAAAAAAACCCCAACCACCTTTTTCTTTAAACCTTCGTGCCCCCCACCCTGCTTAGCCATCCCAAACACAGCAAGCTTTGGATCCCTAAACTAAAAGTCCTTCCTAACTAGGAACTGCGGAAGAAAAAACTGTACCGTGGCCTCGCCACAAGCTGGTAAGGGGGGTAACGTGGGGTCCGGTGAGGCTCCCAACTATTGACCGAAGAGAGAGGGAAGAGAGAGAAAGAGAGAGAAAAAGAGCCTCTCTCTCCCTATTCCCTCCCCCCAGTAGACAAGTCCTGTTGAAGGGTAGATAAGCTGGTTGTTCACATGGAGAGAGAAAAAAAAAAAAGGACAAAACAAAAGGAATGGTGTAGAAGAGGAGAAGAAAAAAATTAATATCCTTCCTCTCCCCCTTCTTTGGTGGATAGTTGTTCTGGTGTGATTGTTCCAGTATGCAGGTCCTCACAAGATGCAAATCGTAGCAATGCAGGCTGGGTTATAAAGTAGAAGGGACCCCAAAAAAAAAGGGGTATATGAAGAGGGGAAAGAAACCAAAAAAAAAAAAAAAAAGAAAAAAAAGAAAAAAGCTCCCTCATTGCAATAGGGGGACATGTAATTGTTGACGCTGTAACTTGCATAGCAGGGTGTAGATCTTTCCTTGCAGGTTAAGAGTGTCCTCAGTCTCCTCTGCTTCTATGTGCTGCACCATAATGATCATTCAGCCATTTCATGGCCTCCTTAGGATTAGTATAGAAGTGGGCCCTACCTTCATGGATAATGCGCAATTTAGCAGGGAAAAGCATGGCGTAGGAGAGACCTTCTGTGCGCAATCTAGACTTCACTGCTGAGAAGGAGATCCGCTGGCGTTGAACTTCCGCAGAAAAGTCCGGATAAACAGAGATATTATTGCCATTGAATGAGAGCGGGCCTTTTTCACGTGCCAGACGTAGGATGGCAACTTTATCTTGAAAGTTAAGGATACGTGCTATGAGGGATCGCGGTGGGGCTCCCACTGGGGGTGGGCGAGGGGGAGTGCGATGTGCACGTTCTATAACATGTGAGAATGAGGGTGCGTCTTTACCGAAAATGTCCCGCAGCCATGAATAAAGAAACTTTTCAGGATGGGAACCTTCCGCGCGTTCTGGGAAACCTACAAATCTGAGATTGTTCCTGCGAGAGCGATTTTCCAAATCGTCGATTTTAGCGCGTAGTGCCGCCATCTCACTTGTGGTATCACGTATAGTAACAGACATGGGGTGTACAGTGTCTTCTAATGTACTAATCCGTTCCTCAGCATCCCCTGTGCGGTCTCTGAGATTCTGGACATCTTGTTTCAATAAAGAAAAGTCCATACGGATAGAGGCTATTTGAGTGGAGAGGGAGGCCTTGCAATCCTGAATAGCCAGCATAATTGTAGATAATGTAGGCTCAGCATGGGGGGAGTCTGTGGTCTGACTAAATTCAGCAGATTGCTGTGATTCTGATGTCTGCAGGGGTTCTGTAGGTGTGCGGAATATAGCAGGAATAGATGCACTCACCCCTGTTACAGAGTCCTGGATGGCTGAGGAGGAGGGCTGCAGCGTGTCTGAGTGCCCTGCATGTGTCTCGGCGCCATTTTGCCTCCGGAACCGCGCTAGTTGTTCCGCCGTGTGTGAGGGCCGCGGCGGCCCGTATTTCACCATGTCAGCCAGTCTGGAGGATGCCCACAGCCGTGGGGAACCGGAGGGTGTCTTCCACGAGGATCTAGGACCCAGGATATCTGTAGGATGGTCGTTGGGAGCCGGAGCTGTGTGTCTATGCGACTGCTCTCTTCACCATCCGGCCACGCCCCAATGCCCATCCATCTGCAGCACATCTCATCAATGCAGCCTGATCAATGCCCATCTGCAGCACATCTCATCAATGCCCATCTGCAGCCCATCTCATCATTGTAGCCTGATCAATGCTTTTTTTTAGCCTCAATGCTTATGTGCAGCCTCACCATCGATGCAGCCTGGACAGCGCAGGAATTCACCGTGCCGTCAACTCCTGTTTACTGGGCTCTCAGTCGGCTCTCACACACACAGTCCCGACTCTGCCATCTGCATTGGACCAGCTCCTGTGATAGACAGAACACTGGTACAATGCCAGTGGCGGAGGCGGGACTGTGGGTGTGACGTGGGAGCTGAGTGAGAGCCGAGTAAACAGGAGATGAAGGCTTCTGAATTCCGGCGCCGTTCGTTCCCCTCTGAGGTACGCTATCGGCATATAACACGCACCTGTGATTTGCCCCCTATTTTCAAGAGGAAAACGTGCGTTTTATACGCCGATTAATGCAGTATTTGGCAATGGGTCTCATTAATTTTATTTAACAGGGACTGTTTCAGAGGTGGTATTCTTTGGCTCAGCTTTGGCTTTTGTATAAGCAGGGAGGTTTTCCTTGTTATAAGGCTAATTAGCAGGGCCCTCTGTTTCTTCCTGTATTGTATTGTATTGTATTGCATTGTATTGTAACTGTACTGTCTTCCCTCATGTTGTAAAGCGCTGCACAAACTGTTGGCACTATATAAATCCTGTATAATAATAATAAGACAGGCAGTTTACATCTATGGTAATTTGATGACTGTTATCACTACATACTGTATATACAGCTCTAGCTATTATTAGATAATACTTATACCTGTGATCAAATGCTGTTGTCACTATGAAGGCTTGCTATTTAGGAAATCCCTGTGTTACTTATCCTAATTAAAGAAAAAAAAACATTGTGCTGTAGACCTCAGCACTTAACTTGTTTGCATGTCTATTCTGCTTTTAACACTGTGCCTGTTTTCAAACCCTCCATTTAAATACCCCCCTCTCTGTTTCCCGTCTTGGTTTCACTCCCTCTCCTTACAGGGAGCCATAGGGGGAGATTTACTAATACTGGTGCACACAGAATCTGGGGCAGCTGTGCATAATAACCAATCGGCTTCTAACTTCAGCTTGTTCAATTAAGCTTTGGCAATAAAATCTGGAAGTTGGTTGGTCTCTACACACAGCTGCATCAGATTCTGTGTGCGCCAAATTCATCAAATCTCCCCCCATGGAATCACCTTTACCTGGTTATGTGGATGTCTCACTTTTTGTCTACTGCTTCTGATACCTTCTGCTACTGATTGACAGTGACTGCTGCCTGTGCTGTCCCTGCTGTACTGTACTGTGAAGGACACAGGGAGCGTGTATCACTTTTTCAGTTTTTGGGAAGTGGCGTTAAGGACCTGGAGCTGGCGGCAGTGAGCTGGAAAGGGTAACTTTATTATATGGGCACACATTAAAAAAAAATGTACCGGGTAATGTTACGCCACCTAACATGACCCAGTATATGTAATAAAAAGCAGAGGATTTAATAACGCTTTAAAGAAACCTGGTGATGATTACATTTTTTTATAATCCATCCCTTTTCTGCAGTGTCTTCCAAACAACTTTTTAAGGAGCTTTCCGATTGTTGGTTTATACAGTTGTCCTCATAAGTTTACACACCCTGGCAGAATGTATGATTTCTTGGCCATTTTTCAGAGAATTTGAATGATAAAACTTTTCTTGCACTCATGGTTAGTGATGACCCTAATCAAAAGTGATTTTGGCCTGATAACATGCAAGCAAGTTGACACAAAGGGGTTTGAATGGCTATTAACTGTTTGCCGCCCGCCCACTGTCAAATGAGGTAATCGGCTCTCCTCGCCACACATTCTGTTAGTGTGAGGCGTGGAGCGCTGATCAGCATCTCCACGTAGGGGTTCATGGAATGTAATCAGGGCACTGATGTTACAGTATAGTAAAACAGTGTCACCATACAGTGCCCACCAATGGCAGCAATAAGTGCCACCAATCAGTCCCCATTCAGTGCTGGCAATCAGTGCTGCCCATCAATGCCCATCACTGCTGTCGATCAATGCCCATCAGTGCTGCCTATTATTGCACAACAGAGCCCATCAGTGCTGCCTATTAGTGCTCATCAGTGCCACATCAGTGCCCATAAGTGCGGCATATTAGTGCCTCCTCATCAGTGCCCATAAGTGCCACCTCATCAATGTCTACCAGTTAAGCCTATCAGGGCACATCAGTAAAGGCGAAAAATTACTTAGTTACAAAATTACTGACAGAAAAAAAGTAAACTTTTTTTTTTTGTAAAAAATAAAAAACCCAGCAGTGATTAAATGGCACCAAAAAAAGCTCTATTTGTGTGAAGAAAATGACTAAAAATTTGTTTGGGTACAGTGTAGCATGACGAGCCTGACAGGCCCTTGATCTTTCATCCAGTGCTGACGTTTCTGGATTCTGAGTCTTGGGGAAAGCAAAAGAATTGTCAAGGGATCTGCGGGAAAAGGTAGTTGAACTGTATAAAACAGGAAAGGGATATAAAAAGATATCCAAAAAAGGAAAAGGTCTGGTGTCGGGGCGATTTCCTGTTTTGTGTTGCATAAAAAGATATCCAAGGAATTGAGAATGCCAATCAGCAGTGTTCAAGCTCTAATCAAGAAGTGGAAAATGAGGGGTTCTGTTAAAACTAGGGTTGCACCGATACCAGTATCGGTATCAGTGCCGATACTGAGTATTTGCACAAGTATCGGTACTTGTGCAAATGCACCGATACCTGAAACCGATACCTTCAGGCTAGGTTCTTTGAGCTGTCAGTGGGTCTCCCCTGTTTAAAGCTGAAGTGTTAAAGAAGTCCAGTAATTAGAGCTGTCAAAAAAATTATCGGTACTCGTTGTAAAAAAATGGTATCAGTGCTTCCCTAGTTGAAACCAAACCACTGTCAGGTAGACCAACTAAAATTTCAGCCACAACTGCCAGGAAAATTGTTTGGGATGCAAAGAAAAACCCACAAATAACTTCAGGTGAAATACAGGATTCTCTGAAAACATGTGGTGTGGCTGTTTCAAGATGCACAATAATTAGGCACTTGAAGAAAGATAAAGATGGGCTGCATGATCGAGTTGCCAGAAGAAAGCCATTACTACGCAAATGCCACAAATTATCCCACTTACAATACGCCAAACAGCACAGAGACAAGCCTCAAACCTTCTGGCGCAAAGTAATTTAGAGTGATGGGACCAAAATTGAGCTTTTTTGCCACAACCATAAACGCTACATTTGGAGATGAGTCAACAAGGCCTATGATGAAAGGTACAAAATTCCTACTGTGAAACACGGAGGTGGATTGCTGATATTTTGGGGATGTGTGAGCTACAAAGGCACAGGAAATTTGATCAAAATTGATGGCAAGATGAATGCAGTATGTTATCAAAAAATACTGGAGGAACATTTGCATTCATCAGCCAGGAAGCTGCGCATGGGACATACTTGGACATTCCAACATGACAATGATCCAAAACACAAGGCCAAGTTGACTTGTCATTGGCTACAGCAGAATAAAGTGAAGGTTCTGGAGTGCCCATCTCAGTCTCCTGACCTCAATATCATTGAGCCACTCTGGGGAGATCTCAAACGTGCAGTTCATGCAAGACAGCCCAAGAATTTACAGGAACTGGAGGCTTTTGCCAAGAGGAACGGGCAGCTTTACCATCTGAGAAGATAAAGAGCCTCATCCACAAATACCACAAAAGACTTCAAGCTGTCATTGAAGTTAAAGTGGGCAATACACGATATTAAGAACTGGGGTGTGTAAACTTCTGATCAGGGTCATTTGGGTAGTTTGTTATTATGATTTTAAAAGAGTAAACACAGTTGATTGATAATAAATGACTTCAGCCAAACACTAACCATAAATGAAAGAGAAAAGTTTTTATGTTATCACTCATATTCTCTGAAAAATGGCCAAGAAATCATAAATTCTGCCAGGGAATGTAAACTTATGAGCACAACTGTATATTGGTTCCTCTAAATGTCAATGCATTTTTTTTTATTTTTCATATAGTGTTCAATATGATAAATGTCGCTGATCATGCCCTGTGCTGACTACCCTCTTTTCTTTATCAGTGCAAGTGACGGACTGAAGGGTGAGGGCCTTCAGGAAGGAGTGGACTGGCTACAAGGTAGGTGATTGTTTGTTTTTTGTTTTTTTGTTTTTTGCACCATTGCTGCTTCACTCTCAGCTTCTCTTTCCCTGTTTCTCGCCCTTCTTAATCTCTCTTCTTTTTCTCTCTGTCTCTCTATCTCTCTGTCTCTGTACTCATTTGTCATTTCTCACCCCTTTCTTCTCTTGCCTTTTCACTGTTTCTCTTTACATTATTTATATCAGATCTTTCTTTCTTTTTCTTTCGCTCTCTGTGTTTCTCTTTCCCTCGCCCTTCTTTTATTTTGTTATTTCCATTTTTTCCGCTATCAGATCAAATCACGCAGTGAGTATAGCTGCATTCATTTGCTTATTTTGTTTTGTTGCTTTCAGTCTTTAGCGCCATACTAGATCTTTTTAAAATTGCTGTTCGTCACTTGGTATCAGGCTGGCCACAAATGTATTGCCCATTTATTTCAAGTTTATTCTTTTTATTACAGTGCTTCTCTGGGGAATGTATATGTATTAAACCTCTAATACAGATATAAAAACCTGCTGGTTGTGAATGTTAGTTTGTCTTTTTCATTAAAATTACAATTTAAGTTTTATAGATAAAGATGAGAACGGGATGTGATCTGCATGTGTGGTGTAGTATATGCTGGTAACATTCCTATGTATTGGGTATTTTCTAACACACATCTTGCCTTATGTCCAGTGACTCTATTGAGTGACATTGCAGGCAGTGTTTCTTGTGGGTCTGTACACACAGGCATCAAGTAGGGGATCTCCTAATATACTGTATAAAATTGATAGTTTGTAATACAGTGTTATTAAAGCATAATTCCTTTATTCTTTTATCGTAAAGATCTGCAATAACATATAATAAAGTCCTTGGTATGTAGAACAGGAGAGCATAGTGCTCAGTACACACAAGCTTGCAGGAAAGCAATTGCCTATCTTTGTGTTACATTCAATCAAAGTCAACGTGGATGGCGGCTTGTGGCTGCATATGACACAGCAAAACCTGTTCATTTTTATAGCCCCCTTCTTTCCCAAGTTGGCCTGACCCAATATGGGTATGGTCAAACAATATGTGCGCAAATCTTTGCATTTATATTTTGTGCATAGAATTTGTAATTATTTTATTATAAGCTAATATTTTACATTTGCTGATCTTTTAACATTTTCATGTAATCCCACCTGCACTTTAGACAGCATAAACTGACTGGAGTGCCTTCACACTATTCATGTTAATTTTGGTAGTAATGATTGCAGCTAAATATCTCTCTAGCATTCTGACAGCTCTTCCCGGTCAATTGCCTGAAGCTGCTGGCTATTTGATTGGCAGAGCTGTGCTGTCAGTTAGTAGACCCAGATCTGCCTCTGGGCTTGTCAGTCACATCTTCCACTTTGAGGAAAATTACTACAACTCTTAGTGCTGAACTCCAAGCATGCCACTAAAGACACAATTGAAATACATGTATGTACACTGACAAAAGTTTTATCATTCTTTTTAAGCACTCTTGTGATCCAGCTAAAGTTGTGTCCTGGACCTGCAGTTATACAGTACAGCAAGGGCTCTAACACCCCCACATCCTACTGGTTGGGCAGCAAGAAATAACAGAGCACAAGCACATTGATGAGCCATGATTTTGCTCAATCTTCTCCGCCTCCTGTCAGCATGTTAACTGTATTAAACTGACAGCACTGAGCACTGCAGCACAACCTTGTTGGTTCCACTCCCTTTCCTAGTCTTGCAAGTAAATATCAAGATAAACACATGCACTTGCTATATACCATTTAAAGGTGAAGTGAAGCCAAAGCTATTTTGGCTGTACTTCTCTTGTAGGTCACAGGAGTGTAGTTCGTTCTGCACTCCTGTGACCTGTTTTCAGCCGACCACATCCTAAAATCTGCTGTCGGCTGAAAACCTTCAGCTGGTCCAGGCTTGGGATGCACCCAACTGCCTGGACCAGAACCTGGCTTGGGCTCTTAGTGATCCACTGAGAGCCTGAGCCAGCCCCTCTTGTCCCCTCCACAGCCCAGAATTCCAGTGAGCACTGGAGGGACAGAGCAGAGAGCCGGTGACTGGCAGTCACGTCTCTATGCTCAGAGTGGAGGAGGAGAACTGAGCGATCAGCGGTGTTTGATCGCTCAGTTCTCACTGCAGAGCTGGTGGGGGACAGATGCAGCATTGGTTCAGTCCTGGATCCACCTAGGTGGGTAAAATGGTTGTTTTTTTTTCAAGTCCATACTTGCGTAGTTACATAGTAGGTGAGGTTGAAAAAAGACACAAGTCCATCAAGTCCAACCTATGTGTGTGATTATATGTCAGTATTACATTGTATATCCCTGTATGTTGTGGTCATTCAGGTGCTTATCTAATAGTTTTTTGAAACTATCAATGCCCCCTGCTGAGACCACCGCCTGTGGAAGGGAATTCCATGTCCTTGCCGCTTTTACAGTAAAGAACCCTCTACGCATTTTAAAACCTCTTTTCCCTTAACGTCTTTCAGGACAGCACCTTGAGAGCGTGGCTCCACCCACTTGACAGGAAACACACCTCCACCAAACTTTAAAAGGAGGCTCCTTCCCACTTATCATCAGTTTATGTGTTTCCTCCGGCGGGAACACATGTGGGGGTTTGGAGCTCTCAAGGTTCTGTCCTGAGAGAACAGGCTCCCTACTCCACTATTTTTACCTACCTCAGGAGAGCCGATTCCTCCCATTTTCCACAGGCTTACGGGTGCCGGGTGGATGGGCTCCTTCTCCCTCGTCAGTGCTCGGGGAGAGCCAGGACTGCTCCGGGTATTGCTGCTCCCAGGCAGGGGCGTCAGGCATGTCAGGCACTTCTGTTTGTTTTTTTCTTGCCTGCACATGTTTTTTCCCTGACGCCGCCGCCATCTTGGGAAGGGCAGTCAGAGGACTGCATCCGCCGGATGTGAGGTATCCGGAAGTGGGGCGGCATCCATGGAGCAGGCGCCAGGCGTCACTTCCGCCGGAAGCGCAGGGGGAGGAGGGAGGAATAGGTCTGGTGCCTATTTATTGCCGGTTCCGGTCCGGCGCACAGGTGCTATTGGAGTCCGGAACCGGCGTTTTCGCCACAAGCATCACGCTGCTGCCTCAGCATGGATTCAGGAACCGCAGCGAGTGGAACAGGCACAGGCACCAGCAAGGCCCAGGTAAGGAGCAGACTGTAGTTTCTGCTCAGCTTTACTGTGGGGTCTCTCTCTAGCCCTCTTCTCTCTAAATGTTAGTGAAGTTTGAGGGTATTTTTTTCCCCCTGGTGGCGGAGGGGCCTGTCAGGGCACATGAGTCTGATAGCTTTTCTCACTGTGCACCTGTGGTGAGCAACCTTGAGTAATCAGGCTGACTCTAAAAGATGGTTTGTCTTTTTTCTCTCTCTTTTTTCCCTTATGGCAGGCCAAGAGCTCTGACCCTGGGATTAGAAAGAAATGTCCTTCATGCAAAATTAAGTTAAATGAAGGCTGGAAAAAGGCTTTATGTCAAGCATGTATTGACTCCTTGGTGAGGGAAGAAACCACTTCCGCATGCAGTGATCTAATCGCATCTGCCAAAAAGGAATTGGATGCTACCATTCAATCCTTCAGATCCTCACTCACCTATCCATCTGCAAGTCAGCCCACTACCTCACAGTCCTCTCAAGGCTCACTGTTAGTCCCGGCAGTAGAGGCGGAAATGGGTCCTCTGAACCGGGAAGGGCTTTCCCCATCCCATTCTAATGAATCGAATGAGGATAGTGATGAGCTGGAAAATATGTCTTCCAAGTATAAATTGTCTTTGGATCAGGTGGATGGCCTTTTAAAGGCTATTTATGCTACTCTAGGCCTTGAGGAAGAGCATAAAGAGATGTCTTTACATGACAAGATGTATGCAGGGCTTAGTGAGTCTAAGTCCCGTACCTTTCCAGTCCATGCAGTGATTTCTGAAACAATCAGAAAAGAATGGGCTGACCCTGATAGGAAACCATTTTTCTCTAGGGCTCATAAGAGAAGGTTCCCTTTTGATGAAGACCCAGCAGCTCTTTGGAATAAGGTTCCAAAACTTGATGCAGCCTTTTCTCAGGTGTCAAGATCTACTGATCTAGCATTTGAGGACATGGGGATCTTAAAAGACCCCATGGATAAAAAAATGGATCAACAGCTCAAGCGGACTTGGCAATCCATTATGGGCAACCTTAAGCCAGCAATGGCAACTACTTGCATCTCCAGGAACTTGGAGTATTGGGTAAATCAGCTTAAAGCTCATATAATAGCAGATTCCCCTAAGCAAGAAATCCTTGACTCCTTTTCTACCCTCTCAGCAGCCGTAGCCTATGTCTCTGATGCCTCAGCAGAGTCTATCAGGATGACAGCTAAGGCGGCAGCCCTTGCTAATTCGGTTAGACGGGCTTTATGGCTAAAGACTTGGCAAGGGGACACAGCATCTAAAAACAAATTATGCGGGGTCCCTTTTCTGGGAGACTTACTGTTCGGCCCTGATTTGGATTCAGTTCTGGACAGGACTGCAGATAAAAAGAAATCTTTTCCTGTCAAGAAGAAGAAACAACCAGTCAAACGGTTTTTTCGTCCTCAAAGGGCTCAGGAACAGAACAAGTCTCAAGAGAAAAAGAAAAGCTGGTCAGGGCAGAGGGGTAAGGGCAGAGGAAATGTCCTTTTCCATCCTCCTGCGTCAGCCAGCAAGACGCAATGACAGTCGGTTACAGGTAGGGGGAAGACTACAAGACTTTCTCCCCTATTGGGCAAGCATAACAGAAAACCAGTACATTCTGAATATGCTAGCCCAGGGTTACAATATAGAATTTTCAGATCTCCCCCTAGAAAGGTACTTGGTGACAAATCTTCCAAGAGATGTAACAAAATCCCTGGCAATGAAGAGCCTATTAAAGGATCTGATAGATCAGGGGGTTATGACTTACGTCCCACAGGGGGAGCTTTATCAGGGATTTTATTCCCGTATATTCCTGATAAAGAAGCCATCCGGAGATTTTCGGTTAATCCTAAACCTGAAACCGCTGAACAGATCAGTCCAATACAAAAGGTTTCGTATGGACTCCATCTTCACGGTCAAGAATCTATTGACGAGGGAATGCTTTATGGCATCAATAGACCTTCGAGATGCCTATCTGCATATCCCTATAGCCCCGCAGTCCCAAAGATTCCTAAGATTGGCGATAAATTTGGGAAAAGAGGTTCTGCACTTGCAATTCAGGGCCCTCCCCTTTGGCCTGTCTTCTGCCCCACGAATATTCACAAAAATAATGGCAGAAGCGCTTGCACCTCTTCGCATGCAGGGGATTGCGGTAATTCCGTACTTGGACGACCTACTCCTTTTTGCCCCCTCCAGGGAAAGACTGCTAGACAACCTCGGAAAGACCCGAGGTCATCTAGAAACCCTGGGTTGGATCATAAATATGCAGAAGTCAAATTTTGTTCCAGCCCAGAAAATACTATTCCTGGGGTATCAGATCTGTTCAAGGGAACAAAAGATTTTTCTCCCAGAAGAGAAGAAGGGGAAAGTCCAGAAGGTGGTAGCGTCCTTGCAGGCAAGCCAGCAATTATCAGTCCGACAAGTGATGTCATCCCTAGGAACCCTAACCGCAACCATACCAGCCATTCAATGGGCAAGGTTACATTTCAGGCCTCTCCAGAGCTTTCTCCTGAGAATATGGAATCACAGGTCAGAATCTCTGGAAGCAAAAGTAAAGATACCCACCAAAGTCAAGAGATCACTTTGGTGGTGGAGAAGACAGGAGAATCTGTCAGAAGGCCTGCTCTGGTCATTTCCAATAGAAAAAGTGGTAACGACAGATGCCAGTGTATGGGGTTGGGGAGCTCACTTAGACCAAGACTTCGCGCAAGGAATGTGGTCTCGGACAGAGGCAAAGAGGTCCTCAAATTGGAGGGAACTAAAGGCAGTCGCCTTAGCTTTAAATGCCTTCTCTCCTATCCTTCAAGGTTCTCATGTCCGGGTCCTCTCAGACAACGCCACTACCATAGCCTACCTAAACAAACAGGGGGGTACAAGAAGCAAAACACTTCAGTTGCTAGCTTCAAAGATCCTGGTTTGGGCAGAAAAGCATGTTCGGTCCTTATCAGCAGTCCACCTCAAAGGCACCTTAAATGTAGTGGCAGATTATCTAAGCAGAAGGCGGATTCAGGAGTCAGAATGGAGCCTGAATCCGGAAATCTTTGCAATGATTACCAGGGCCTGGGGTCAACCGCAAATAGACCTATTTGCGTCACAGGAAAATACACAACTCCCAGTGTTTTTCTCGATTCACAGAAACGACAAGGCCCAGGGGACAGATGCGTTAATCCAGCCCTGGATCTTCCATCTGGGTTATGCATTTCCTCCTTTCCAACTTATCCCGTTGGTGTTAAGGAAGATACAGAGGGAGAAGGTGGCAGTAATCCTAATTACTCCATTTTGGCCAAAGAGGGCATGGTTTTCCACCATTCTACAGATGGCAGTCAAACCATTTTGGCGGCTGCCTCTCCGGCAGGACCTGCTCCTACAGGGTCCAATACAGCATCCGGGAGTGGCCAGTCTAAGCCTCACGGCCTGGTTTCTGAGGAGCAGTTGTTAAGAAACAAAGGTCTGTCACAACCCTTGGTAACTACCTTACTTTCCAGTAGGAAGATAGTGACCAGAAAAATCTATGCTAAATATTGGAAGGTCTTCAACTCTTTTTGTCATTTGACTAAGAGAGAAGTAAAAAATTTAGTGTCAATTTTGGAATTTCTTCAAGAGGGGGCAGACAAGGGATTGTCAGTCAGCACCCTTAAAGTTCAAGTAGCTGCTTTGGGAGTATTTCTAGAAAGACCAATCTCTTCTGAGCCCTTGGTTATAAGATTTTTCAAGGCACTTACCAGATCTAGACCAGCTCCGGCTAAGCACTTTCCCAATTGGGATCTATCAGTGGTCCTGCAAGCCCTTACAAAGGAACCTTTTGAACCACTACAAGGAATCTCTCTAAGGAATCTTACTCTTAAGACCTTGTTCTTAGTTGCAATAACGTCAGCAAGGAGAATTGGTGAGCTGCACGCCCTATCTGTTAAGAGACCCTTTTTAACTATCTACACAGATAGGATTGTACTTAAAACCGATCCGGGTTTTTTGCCAAAGGTAGCGTCAGCACACAATAGGTCGCAGGAGATCATCCTGCCAACCTTTTGCTCTAACCCTTCGGGGGAAAAAGAAGGCAAATTCCACAATTTGGATGTAAGAAGGACCTTATTACAGTATCTGGAGGTAACAAGTAACTTTAGATCCTCGGATTCTCTATTTATACTTTTTTCGGGTAAAAAGAAGGGCCAACAAGCTTCTAAGGGGTCTATAGCTAGATGGCTTAAATCAGCTATTCTAGCAGCCTACTCTCAGTCGGGGCTCTCTCCCCCGCTGGGAATTAAAGCACATTCTACCAGGGCTCAGGCCACTACATGGGCAGAAATGGCTGGTGCCACCCCAGATCAGATTTGTAGGGCGGCTACGTGGTCAAGTTACCTTACGTTTGTCCGTCATTACAGGCTGGATCTTCTGTCAGCCAGTGAACAGGCTTTTGGCAGAAAGGTCTTGCAGGCTGTGGTCCCTCCCTAAGTGGGTAAGTCTCTGTTATCCTCTCAAGGTGCTGTCCTGAAAGACGTTAAGGGAAAAATCAAGTTAGACTTACCGGTAACTTGTTTTCCAGGAGTCTTTCAGGACAGCAGCAACCCGCCCTTATTGTATTAAATTACTATGCTGTGACTAACCATATTCTGATTATGTGTTCCAGCTTGGGCCGGAGGTTCTCTACTACTACTGATGATAAGTGGGAAGGAGCCTCCTTTTAAAGTTTGGTGGAGGTGTGTTTCCTGTCAAGTGGGTGGAGCCACGCTCTCAAGGTGCTGTCCTGAAAGACTCCTGGAAAACAAGTTACCGGTAAGTCTAACTTGATTTTTCTTCTAATTTTAGTGAGTGGCCACGTGTCTTATTAAACTCCCTTCCGCAAAAAAAGCTTTATCCCTATTGTGGGGTCACCAGTATGGTATTTGTAAATTGAAATCATATCCCCTCTCAAGCGTCTCTTCTCCAGAGAGAATAAATTCAGTGCTTGTAACCTTTCTTTATAACTAATAGACCAATAGAATAGAATAATCCAGACCCTTTATTAGCTTTGTTGCCCTTCTTTGTACTCGCTCCATTTCCAGTACATCCTTCCTGAGGACTGGACAGCATACTCTAGGTGCGGCCGGACCAGAGTCTTGCCTTTTACCTTTTAAATGGCAAAATCAATTAATGTATTTTTACAATGAGAATGCAAAAACAGCTTGATGAGGCTGATTATGTCAAACACACTTGTGAAGGAAATCCTAAGCACAAGCAGAATACATCTGAAAACACACTGTGTTTGCCTATCTATGCAAGCCATAAAGTGTGATCTCTTTTTAAAATGTTTCCATCATGTGATTTAAGTACTGCCATATTGTCTTCTCCCAGCCTGGGCTGCAAGGTGGCGCCATCTGTCAATTAGTGGGATTCCCTTTTGATACCCTGTCCATCTATAGTGCCACTTGGGCATTACTGATTATGTCCTCCGCACATGCTAGACTGTGGCTTCTTTGCAGAGAGCTGTCAGGCAAGATTGTATGGGATCACAGCATGTCATAGGACCAGGGGCCAGAATACTGAGCTTTTTATATAATTGAAAAAGGAAAGCCTCTCAGGCAGTACAGGAAATACTTCTCAACCTATTCCTGAGTTGAGACTTACATTGCTGGTATAACAGAAGTGTTACACTAGCAGTATTTATATGTCACGGCCATGCAGGTGAATATGACTAGCCATAGGAATGAATGGGGCTGAGGTACGTGTGCGCACTACTAAGAGAAGCTGGCGGGGATGATTTTGCTAGAAAGGCTGTGCGGAGCTGGGCAGGACCACACCGTGAAGATCGCTGAAATGGGGAGAAAGGTGAACTCCAGCCAGGAGGATTATAATTATAACTGTGCTTCCTTGTCTAAAAAAAAAGCTGGTTGTTTTCTTAAACTTTTTTTTTTTCCCATCCAACGTGCTCCTGGTTTTCTCTATTTTATAGTTTATATGACTGCGCACCGCTCTTTAATCCTTATGAAGAAATAGCTCCTGGTCACATAACCTCCTTCGTGTAATTTATAACCTGTGATCAGTCCACATGTTATTGATTTCCTGTAGTATCATGGGAAATGTATTTCAGCTTGCAACATTGTTGCACGTGCCGCATTTCCAGATCCTCCCCCCAGGGCCCAGGAAAATTATTCATTATGAAGAAGCAGATGACCTCACACAGCTCAAAATTAGCACTTACTCAAAAACGAATGCCCTGTACATGCGATAGGATTTTCTGATGGAAAATGTGTGATAGGACCTTGTTGTCGGAAATTCCGACCGTGTGTAGGCTCCATCACACATTTTCCATAGGAATTTCCGACACACAAAGTTTGAGAGCAGGCTATAAAATTTTCCGACAACGAAATCCGTTGTCGGATATTCCAATCGTGTGTACACAAATCCGACGCACAAAGTGCCACGCATGCTCAGAATAAATAAAGAGACGAAAGCTATTGGCTACTGCCCCGTTTATAGTCCCGACGTACCTGTTTTACGTCACCGCGTTCAGACCGATCGGATTTTCCGACAACTTTGTGTGACCGTGTGTATGCAAGACAAGTTTGAGCCAACATCCGTCAGAAAAAATCCATGGATTTTGTTGTCGGAATGTCCGATCAATGTCCGACCGTGTGTACAGGGCATAAGGTGTTATTATTGTAGATGGGAACGACAGATAAGGGTCTGTCTTATGCCTAGTACACATGGGCCGAATTTCGGGAGACGTCGGCCGGTTCGATCAAAACCGACCGACATTTGGCCCTTGTGTATGTTGGGTCCAACATACACAAGGACGAGCATGCTGTCGGACGAGCATGCTGGAAAACCAGAAGCCGATTGGCTGAGAATGCTGGTCAGAGTGTTCTGGCAGGGGGGGGGGGGTGTCCCCCTGTCAGAACACAACAGCTCAGCAGGGGAGATCGCTGTACTAATGTACTAATGTTGGATTGTTAGTACAGGGGCTCTGACCGATGTTGTCTTTTTTTTTTTTTTTTTTCCGTTTAACCCGCTGAGAAAAAAGACTGTGTTTTACAGGCTTTAGAGTTCAACCCTTTTTTTTTTTTTTTTTTTTTTATGGGTGGGGTGATAAAACTCATATTTTTATTATAATACCCTCTACCACTTCTAGCCATCACATTCCCAAAACTCCTATGTCAAGCAAATCCTTAACAGGCCCCAATAGCTATATATTATCTGCCCTATGTTCAAAATAACATTTTGCTAGAGTTCAACTTTAATAGCAGGCTGCATCCAGGAACAATAGACAATTAAGAATAGCACAAGATCACCAAACGTGATCCAATAATGTAGGCATGTATGGTTCATACCTGGCCGATCTCCATGGAAGCATTGATGCTACAGTGATCTCCACTAGCTTCTGGTCCCATGCTGAGTGGCTGTCATGTTGTTCACTGTACTGAGGGTCGCTCACTCAGCAGTGCTTACTACAGTGATTTCCAGCTTCCAAAGATATGTAACTATATAAAAATTGCCATACCTGGAATTCAGCCTTAAAGGAGAAGTACAGCCAAAGCTTGTTTGGCTGTACTTCCCCTCTGGATCATCGGAGTGCAGTTCATTTTGCACTCCTGTGACCCGTTTTTAGCAGAGAGCGGGCTGAAGTCTTCTCTCTGCTGACATCACAGAAGTCATTCCAGGCTCCACGTCATCACAACCACGGAGTCGGGATCCACCAGATCTCTGGACCTTCAGCTAGAAGGGTTTATTTAAAGCTTGTTTACTGTTTGTTAAAAATATGGAAATACTTTAATAAGCTGATCATAAGACTTAGGATTTTAATGAATTCACACAAGTGATTCAGACATTCCTGGATGTTTTCCTTTTTTAGTATGATTTAAAAGCTTTCTCTCAGTATAATTCCTGTAAAATATTTATAGTAAAGGGATGGCAATGGCCCTGATCTCAGTAACAAAACACACTTTTTGCATTCTCAGTTGGTGTTTGTGCTCGTCCATCTCTGATCTCATCTCCTACGAATCAACACCAAACCATAGCAGATGTTATGATGTGAGCAGCGCACACAGCCACCACTAGATGTCAGAGTTGATTTACTGTTTATAATGCGATTTCACTGAAGCATCAAACCTGCTCTTATCTAGGTGAAGACGGCGACTAGAATGGTTTTCACACAGAATGATGAAGTGCGTTTTCTGCATCAGTGAAGCCCTTTTGTACTGTCTCGTGTTTGGAGACAAGTATAGAAAATTCTGTTTGCCGAGTAAGGCACAGTTTGACACTCTTTAGGCCAGCCATACAGTATCACATCTTTTGCAGTTGTAATGAAAGATGCAACATCTGCCCATTTGTAACAGCAATTCCTGACTGAAATGACTTTTCCTGCTTGTTGTTTGCTAAGCAAGTGTCCACAAATGTACCCAACCTCTTTAGTCATAAACTAGTATTCACCATCTTTTGTTTACCACAACATTATAAGGCTGTGGTCACACTGATGCGATGCGTCACATCGCATGTGATTCACGCAGGAATCGCAACGCATAACCATTATCAATCAACTGTGTTTACTCTTTTTAAATCATAATGAAAACAGAAAATACCCAAATGATCCTGATCAAAAGTTTACATACCCCAGGTCTTAATACCGTGTATTGATCCCTTTAACATCAATGACAGCTTGAAGTCTTTTGTTTTATTTGTGGATGAGGCTCTTTATCTTCTCAGATGGTAAATCTGCCCATTCCTCTTGGCAAAAAGCCTCCATTCCTGTAAATTCTTGGGCTGTCTTGCATGAACTGCACGTTTGAGATCTCCCCAGAGTGGCTCAATAATATTGAGGTCAGGAGACTGAGATGGCCACTCCAGAACCTTCACTTTATTCTGCTGTAGCCAATGACAGGTCGACTTGGCCTTGTGTTTTGGATCATTGTCATATTGGAATGTCCAAGTACATCCCATGCGCAGCTTCCTGGCTGATGAATGCAAATGATCCTCCAGTATTTTTTGATAACATACTGCATTCATCTTGCCATCAATTTTGACCAAATTTCCTGTGCCTTTGTAGCTCACACATCCCCAAAACATCAGCGATCCACCTCCGTGTTTCACAGTAGGAATGGTGTACCTTTTATCATAGGCCTTGTTGACTCCTCTCCAAATGTAGTGTTTATGGTTGGTATGACTTTGTGCCAGAAGGTTTGAGGCTTGTCTCTGTGCTGTTTGGTGTATTGTAAGCGGGATTCTTTGTGGCATTTGCGTAGTAATGGCTTTCTTCTGGCGACTCGACCATGCAGCCCATCTTTCTTCAAGTGCCTCCTTACTGTGCATCTTGAAACAGCCACACCACATGTTTTGAGAGAGTCCTGTATTTCACCTGAAGTTATTTGTGGGTTTTTCTTTGCATGCCGAACAATTTTACTGGCAGTTGTGGCTGAAATTTTAGTTGGTCTACCTGACTGTGGTTTTGTTTCAACAGAACCCCTCATTTTCCACTTCTTGATTAGAGTTTAAACACTGCTGATTGGCATTCTCAATTCCTTGGATATCTTTTTATGTCCCTTTCCTGTTTTATACAGTTCAACTACTTTTTCCCGCAGAACCTTTGACAATTCTTTTGCTTTCCCAATGACTTAAGCTTGGTGTGGTACACACGATAAGATTGTTGGCAGGGGATTGTTTGTTGACAGACTGTTGGCCTAAAATCTGACCGTTAGTACGCTCCTTTTGACAATTGTGGTCCAACTTTCTGCCAACAAATGTTGAATGACATGCTAGTAAATTTTCAGGCGGACAATGGTCTGTTGTCAGATTTTCTTATGGTCCGTACACAAATCTGTCACACAAAAGGCGAAAATACAAACACGCATGCTCAGAATCAGTGCTCACCAAACACAAAATTAGCAGTATGGGCCCAAAGGGTGGCTGAAATTCCTCATAGTAAGTCACTACTTTCATGTTTGTTGGCCGACAATTATGTACCGTTAGTATGCAAGACAAGTTCCTGGCACACGCCCTTTGGACAAAAATCAGACACTCGGTTGGCCAACAATCGGATTGTGTGTATGAGGCTGTAGAATGTAGAAATATCAGTGCAGCGCTGGATGAAAGATGCAAGGGTCTGTCATGAGTCTAGAAACTCATTGAACACACACACACACACCCACCAAGCAAAAAGATTACAGGTGAGGATGGTTAAATTTAATAGCCTTTCAATTAGAGGTCGACCGATATGGGTTTTTCTCTGGCCGATGCCAAAGCCGATATGTAGAAATCTCGATGGCCGATATATGATGCCGATTTTTTTGGGCCGATATATTAGGCCGATTTCTTTTTTTTTTTTTTTTCCCTTCATCTCATAAAATCTAACAGTTAGACCCCTTTCACACTGGGCCGATGCGCTGGCAGGATGTTAAAAAAAAAAGTCCTGCAAGCAGCACCACTCCTGCCCATTGAAATGAATGCGCACCGCTGCCGAAGCGCCTGCAAAGTGTTTTGGCAGCGGCGCTTCAGGGGCGCATTTAATCCCTTCTTCGGCCGCTAGCTGGGTTATAAGCGCCCCGCTAGCAGCCGAATAGCGCCGCTAAAATGACGGTAAAGCGCCGCTAAAACTAACAGCGTTTTACCGTCAACGCCTGCCCGCTCCAGTGTGAAAGCAGCCTTAAGTAATAAGTGATACAGAAATTTTTTTTATATTTAAACATTTATTAAACAAAACAAACCTCCAATCATTTCACTTGTATGTATAATTTATATTAAAAAAAAATATTAAATACACAAAAACAGGTAATCAAAACTTTTGGACGAAAAAAAATGGGCTAACATTACTGCTTTTTTTTTTTTTTTTTTTTATTTCATTAGTGTATTTTATTTTTTTTTTAAATTGCGTTTGAAAGACCGCTGCGCAAATACCGTGTGACATAAAATATTGCAACAACCGCTATTTTATTCCCTAGGGTCTCTGCTAGAAAAAATATATATAATGTTTGGGGGTTCTAAGTGATTTTATAGCAGCAAATACAGGATTTTTACTTGTAAGCAACAAGTGTCAGAAAAGATTTAGTCTTTAAATGGTTAAACTGAAAACTTCTCCATGGAGTTCAGTCTGTTGATAAAAGAACCTGAAAGAGATACAAATGTATCTTCTTATCAGACTTGGCAGGCTGCCCAGAGGAGGAGAGAAGAAAACTTCAGACAACTTGCATTGACTATTACAGAAGTCATTTGCAAGTCCCGCTGAAGGTATAATCGCCTTTTTTTATCAGCACAATCGGCCGATGCCGATTAAGTAAAAAGAGCCAAATATCGTCCGATATATCGGTCGACCTCTACTTTCAATCCCCTTTGTGTCAACCTGTGTGCATGTTATCGGGGCCAAAATCACCAGGGTATGTCAACTTTTGATCAAGGTCATTCGGGTAGTTTCTGTTGTGATTATGATTTAAAAAGAGTAAACACAGTTGATTGATAATAAATGGCTTCAGCCAAACACTAACCATGAGTGAGAGAAAAGTTTTTGTGTTATCATTTATATTCTCTGAAAAATGGCCAAGAAATCAAAAATTCTGCCAGATATGTAAGCTTATGAGCACAACTGTGTGTGTGTGTGTGTGTATGTGTGTATATGTATATGTATATATATATATATATATATATATATATATATATATATATATATATATATATATATATATATATATATATATATTAATGTGTGTGTGTGTATATTTATTATTATTATACAGGATTTATATAGCACCAACAGTTTGCGCAGCATTTTACAACATGAGGGCAGACCGTACAGTTATGCCATGTACACGCGGTCGGAATTTCCGACATCAAATGTTCGATGGGAGCTTGTTGTCGGAAATTCCGACCAGTAGACTCCATCGGACATTTTCCGTCGGAATTTCCGACAAACAAAACTTAAGATCTGGATCTCAAATTTTCCGACAACAAAATCGGAAAAATTGTCAGAAAGAATTGTCGGAAATTCTGATTGTGTGTACAAGATTCCGACGTGCAAAATTCCACGCATGCTCGGAATCGAGTAGAAGAGCCGCACTGGCTATTGCACTTCAAATTTCTTGGCTCGTCGTACGTCACCGCGTTCTTGATGTTCGGAACTTCCGACATTTGTGTGACCGTGTGTATGTAAGACAAGTTTGAGCCAACATCCGTCGGAAAAAAAACATGGATTTTGTTGTTGGAATGTGCGATCATTAATGTACGTGGTTTTACAATACAATTTAACACAGGAGGAAACAGAGGGCCCTGCTCATTAGAGCTTACAATCTAGGATCTACCCCTATCCCTGTTATATCAATTGTGCAGTCTCTTGGAGGCAAGAAGGTTGCACAATATGGCCATTGACAGAAAATCCAAAAATCCTAATTAACCTGGCAATTTTAGAAATCATGTAAAACTCAGATTAAGCCCTGGTTCACATTGATGCTACTTTGAAATCGCCTACTTCACTTGAAGTAGCGCGATTTCAAAGTAGCAAGGTCAGCGTGATTTCAGGTGCTACTTGATAGACATCTGTGTGGCTTCATACACAGATGTCTATTGAAGTCGCACCTGAAATCTGCAAAAGTAGTGCAGGAACCACTTTAGCAAATCAGTGCAGCGCCGCAAAATCGCTGTCGCACCAATTGGAACAGTGCCTGCAAATCAGTGCAGCGCCGCAAAATCGCTGTCGCTCCAATTGGAACAGTGCCATTCCTGCCAATAGGCTGCGACTTGTCATGCGATTTGATCTCTCAAATCGCATGACAAATTACTCCAATGTGAACCAAGGCTAAGTGAATTTTCTTAAATCTGGCACATCTGTAATGAATTCTGGATAATTTTGGCAGATTTTTGAATGATTGTCATAATGATATGCACAGTATAAGCAATAGTCCCGGCGCATTACAGCAGAAGCAGCATCACATGTCACCTATATACACTGCTGTGTGTTAAATGTCAATTCCCCCAAAGAATTCTTTCAGTAACTTGTCAGGAAAAGGCCTGATGATTGCTGCCAGCTCTGTGTAGGCGGACGGCCATGATTAAAGTGTTTCCAGCAATCCCCGAGTGAAGTCAGGAGGTTATGGTTACACTGCACACGAGTAGGGTGGATTTGCCATAATTAGGACCTCCAGCTAAAGCCAAGGAATTTTATTTTGTAAATATTGTTTTGATTTCCAGGGTTCTCATGTTATGCAATCAAGGGAATAGACACAGTCAGTATTGTATTCTAAATCAACCACCTTCTCATAAAAGTCAAGAGCATTAAAGCTTTTCCATTAGGAACTAAGATCTTGTTCATATGTGCAGTGCCCTCTGAAGAGTGATACACATTGGATTGCCTTTCAGAGGGAATTTGGCAGGTGGTGCGGAGGCATTATGTCCCCACCTCTCACCCTCTGATGAAACCCTGTAAATATTATACTACTATGCTGCAATCTCATGCATTACACGCAGTTGAGATGTGGCCCCCGTAGATTCACATTGCAACATGCTGTGTATTTTTTGCCACCGCTGCGAAGCACGTCATCTTGGTTGCGACATGTGTATAGCCCTCAGCGGCTGCATGCCCAGGTTCAGACGGTCTGTTGGGGGCAGTAAAACTATAGCTCAGTCACCTGGCTTTACTGCTCCTTAGCCACACGTGTAAACAAAACCTAAAGTCCAAAAATACACTGCCAACTTTCAACTTTGGAATGCAAAAATGAAATTGGAAATCTGTGATTTGAATTAAGGCCACTAGCATTTTACAAGCTTATTAACAGAAAAAATCTTTCACTTGAAAATCGCTCGGGTCTGCAGAAAAGTCTGCCATGTTTTTTCTAATGTTCTCAGTTTGAGTTATGATTGTGAATTTTTAGGCAAAATACATTTTTGTCATTTTCGTAATTGTAATATCATGCTCAAATTTTGTAGGTTCTGAATCAGACAGTGCAGTCATTATGCCTACTGAACAGCTGCTGGGACAAAATCAGTTCTAGTAAACGTTCAATGAAGTTTTCAGTAGGGCCCCTTTCACACAGGGAGGATTCTGTTCCGATCAGTAGGAGATGACCTTACAGATCCCCTGCTGATCAGAGCAGAGTGGGTGACACCTCTGTGTCTGCTCAGTTTATGACCCCACTGTCTGTTTACACCCCGCTACCCTCTGATCCGCCTTAATGGAAGATGACGGATTACCTTTTTTTTTCTCTTTATAGCTAACCGGATCTGATCTGGGTGTAGGCGGTTGTGTAAATATGACACAAGTCCGTTTACACCCTCCTGTCTATAGGAACGCATGTACCTTTCAATTGTCCCCCTGAAAAACTGACAGATGGACCTGATCGGATCACCCATGTGAAATGGACCTTCGATATACTGTAGCTCTGTCAAAACACTGGCTTTTAGGCCACATGAGCGGTAGAAACAGGCAGTTGATATGCAGTTTTTACCACCAACCTAAAACATCACATGGCAGTCTGAGGGGTGGCAAATTAACCTCAGTATACCTAATGAAGTCAGTGAGACTCTGTCGAAAATCACGAGCGAAATGCTTAGCTTTCCTTTGTAGAATGGCGGTGCAATATAACATATCGCTACGACCGAAAAAAGAAAGCCTAAAAAAAAAAGTACTGAAGTGATTTATTGTGGATTGCTTTTCACAGGGGTGGTAGGAGCTGCCGTTCTTGTGAATGAACCCTAACAGTATAGAAATTGTAAAGTACATACATTGGGCTGCACAACTTCGAAGAAACCTCAGCCCCTTAAAGCGGGGGTCCACCTAAACCGCCAACAAAAAAAAATATTAAAAGCCAGCAGCTACAAACACTGCAGCTGCTGACTTTTAATAAATGGCCACTTACCTGTCCCAGGGTCCAGCGATGTCGGCAGGGGACGCCGAGAACCCTCTCGGTTCTCGGCAGCTGCCGCCGCCATTCCTAGGTGAGGGAATCAGGAAGTGAAGCGTTGCGGCTTCACTTCCCGGTTCCCTACTGCGCATGCGTGAGTCACGCTGCGCATCGTAACTGGTCCCCGCTATCTCCTGGGAGCTGTGTGTTCCCAGCAGACAGCGCGGAGGGACAGGAAGAGGCATAGACTCCCATGGGAGTCTATGCCGGAAGTAGGTGCAAATACCTGTCTTAGACAGGTATCTGCACCCCCCTGAAAGGTGCCAAATGTGACACCGGAGGGGGGGAGGGTTTCGAAAAGCGGAAGTTCCATTTTTGTGTGGAACTCCGCTTTAATAAAAAAAATTAAACATTGTAAAAAACTAGTACAAAGTCAATTATGACAGTGGATGAATCAGTAGAATAAATTACTTGGTTATATATTTTTTTAATGTATCAGAACTGTACTGTACAAAACATGTAACAAACACCCAGGAGGACAATATAGTAATTAGATTTATTTTTAAAGAATCTGCACAATAGATACCATACTACTCCTTTTTTTTTTTTCCCCCTCACTAAAACACAAAGTTCTAGATGCATCCTAAAAATACTTAGACAGTGTAACCTCTTCAATAGCCTATGGGGGTTATTTTCTTTTTTCGTTCAACCCTGCAGGCTGAAGGAAAAAAACGAAGGAGCTCGGGAGGAGCCGCTGTACTAACTATCCAATGTTAGTACAGCGATCTCCCCGCTAAACTATTGTGTTCTGACAGGGAGACTGGTTTTCCAGCATGCCCATTCAACAGAAGCCGGCCAGGCTGGTGTACACACGGCCCAATGACGGTCAGGTTCTGTTGAACCGGCCGATATTGAACCCGTGTGTACCAGGCTTAAAACTGGAGAATGCCAAATCTGGTGCAGCTCTGCATAGAAACCGATCAGCTTCCAGGTTCTATTGTCAAAGCTTAATTGAAGAAGCTGAAGTTAGAAGCCGATTGGTTACCATGTACAGCTGCTTCATCTCCAGAGTGCACCAGCTTGTAAATTGACCCCAGCGTGTTAACACAATCCTAAACAAACGTTCCACCTCCATCTTCCTCCCAATCACGTTGCACATATAGTAACATAGATCTTTGGAGCTAGCTTCTGTAGTTTATACATTTGCAAGCTCTTTACAATAGAAATCAGTATGTCCTGTTTAAGTTTAATGGGCACTATGGCTTCAATTAGCCAGCAGATATTTCACCACCAATAGACTTTTATATGAATCGGTTCATGCTGTTTTATATGGTGTTTGAGAGGGCTGTGATTTTTAATGCCAGCAAGAAAAGTCTTGTAAATGTCCTAGGCTTAGTAAATATATGAAAAGGATTTTACTTTGGCTTTTACAGGCAATGATGTTATTGATGAGACTATGATTGTCCATGTCCATAAAAAGCTTGTTAGGAGAAGGTCTCTGTTCCTGTTGTTGAACTAGATTTGCAGCATCTAGCTCAGGATATCTCAACAAGAGTTCCCCCAGAGATTGCTAGGGGTTCCTTTTAAAGAGGAGGTTCACTCTAGAGAAAAATAAATATGAAACACCAGCAGCTACAAATCCTGATTTTTAATAAAAGGACACTTGCCTGTCCAGGGATCCAGCACCGTCCTTCACTAGCCTCTAGGTTCCCAGCGCCCGCATCCTAACTGTAGGCAGCCAGTTATGCTGCTTTTGTGTTTGCAGCCGGCTGCCCACTGCACATGCACTTTGTGAATGGTCCCGCATTCTTCTGGGACCTGTGACATGTCCAAGAAGACGTTATCCTCCCTTGTTGGCTGAACAAAAAAAAAAGTCTAACAGATTCCTCCATCCACACAAATGAGGTGGATGGAGGAATCTTTCCCCGCTGGGACATTGTCTTCTGACATCGGGACCTGCTACTGTCAGAATACAGTGATCAACGGTTGCATCGACAATAGTTTTCCAACATGTTGGCCAAAGACCAGAACACTTTTTGCGATTCGGCACTGCGTCGCTTTAACTGACAATTGCACGGTCGTGCGACGTGGCTCCCAGATAAAATTGACGTCCTTTTTTCCCCACAAATAGAGCTTTCTTTTGATGGTATTTGATCACCTCTGCGGTTATTTTTTGCGCTATAAACAAAAAAAGGGACAATTTTGAAAAACTCTTTTTTTGCTTTAATAAATATCCTCAAGAAATATAAAAAAAAAACATTTTTTTCTTCATTTTAGTCCGATACGTATTCTACATATTTTTTAAAAAAATCGCAATAAGCGTATATTGATTTGTTTGCGCAAAAGTTTTAGCGTCTACAAAATAGGGGATAGTTTTATGGCATTTTTATTAATATTTTTTTTTTTACTAGTAATGGCGTCGATCAGCAATATTTATCGTGACTACGACATTATGGCGGACACGTCAGACATTTTTGACACATTTTTGGGACCATTGGCATTAATACAGCGATTAGTGCGATTAAAAATGCATGGATTACTGTAAAAATGTCACTGGCAGTGAAGGGGTTAACACTAGGGGGGCAGTGAAGAAGTTAATGTGTGTCCTAGGAAGTGTTCTCACTGAAGGGGGATAGGGACTGTGCAGGGAAACTAACAGATCGGCTGTTCATACTCTGTATGAACCGAGGATCTGTCAGTTCTCCCCTCAGAGGACTGGAAACTGTATGTTTACACACACAGATCCCGCTTCTCTGTGTGCCCTGAGCGATCGCGGGATCCCGTCGGTGATCCGCTGGGCACTCACATCGGCTCGGGGGCGAGCGGGGGGGGGCTTACGGATCCCCTGCAGGTAAATCACACCTGCAATCAATTGTGAATCATGGAAGAGATGAACAATTATCAGGATGCAGTGTGCTTGTGTGTTTTTTTATGCAGGAGTCAGTATTAAGTAATGCAGAGGTCGGTGGTATGTAGCTTAGAGGTCAGGAGTATTGCAGGGTGAGAAGTAGTATGTAACACAAAGTGCAGGGGTCAGTAGTATGCCACGCAGGATGCAAGGGCCAGTATGTAATTCACAATGCAGAGGTCAGTAGTACATAGCACACAGTGCAAAGGTCAGCGGTAAGTAATATTTCTCTCCCCAGTACAGTACAAATCTCTAACCACCCTAAAAAAATCGGCATTATAAACTCGCCTAAGCTGCATTTTTTTTTTTCAAACCAGTTCAGCAGTGTTTAAAATTTGGGCATTAATTTATTTAATTAGTCATAATTTCAATTTCTAGCTTTTAAGTGCGTTTAACAGCATTTACACACGTTTAACATCGTTCAGCATTTTTTTGTGCTCAAAATTCACTCTGAATGTGATTTTAGGGCATTCGGAAAACATCCTCTAAACTCCTCTGCTAGTAAACTGCTAAAAATGTCCCTGCATGGACACATAGGATAACATTAGGGGAGTTCAAGGGCAGAAAAATAAACATCTAAACTCACAAAAAGGTGAGTTTAGCAGCAGCAGTGTGCATGAGATCTAAAATGCACTCACCAGACCTCAGATGCAGCAGCAGCAACTGGTAGAGTGAAGGATGTCCTCCCCCTTGGCTGTGAGCTGGTGGCTGGCATTAAAGAGCCTTCGCATGGCTGCGTTTGACAGGTAGATTGTGATCGTCCTATTGCTGGATCCTGGTTTAGACACTTTGCATATAGGCTTCTAGATGGATTTTTACCTTTAATGACCCCCTTTCACTGCATTTGCTATCCAGTTAATGCAGGTGAAAAATAAGAATCTATTTGCCATGGAAAAACTTGGGTTACCCCATAAACGTTTTACCCTATACCACAAAGTGCTGGGCATTTTTCAGGTGTGCCGGTTGTGCATAGAAATGGTGAGAGACGGCTGAGAAGGTAACAACATTTTATTTTCTCCCTTTCGATCAAAGCTGCGATTTGGTATGGTATAGAACAGTGGTTCTCAACCTCAGTCCTCAAGTACCCCCAGCAGGCCTGGTTTGCATGTTTTCCTTTATCTTGCACAGGTGCTTTAAATCAGAGTCAATAGCTTGGTATTTTGGACAGCTAATTTAGCTAAGAGAAATTCCCAAAACATGGCCTGTTGGGGGTACCTGAGGACTGAGGTTGAGAACCACTGGTATCGAAGAATGTAAGTTCACGTCGTGAACAAAGCTGCAGTGCACATTTAGGCCACAGGGCAGTGATAATTTATACTTTTACTCTGAGTATTACTTGTTATACCTGGACAATATTCATAGGATCCTTGCGCATATTGAAATGAGAGTGGGAATAATATTTGAAATGAGAAAACTCATGGTTTCCGTCACTTTACTGTTTTATTAAGAATACTTACCAATACAGTAGTTCAACATTGCATACTTGATGAACCTTTTGCAATGAAATTTTGGCTTTAATTTCCTTACACCTTACCATACTTCTCATCAGAGCAGTTATTAGAACATTTTTATAAAATGAGCAAGAAATGCCAGACCATTACCATGAAAAGTATTTTCATTTTAATGTAATAAAATGTGTAATTGTGAATATATTTAAAGCAGAAATGTGGGCAATGGGCTAAATTACTCAACTGGAATACAGATGTACTGTACAACATATTTACGGTTTTGCCCACCAAGGATTCCAGTCTTGTGAATTTCACTCTCCTATTCATACTGTACAGATCACACAGTATGATTAGTATAAATATCTTTGTACTTCCCTAGAATTACTACTTCCTGATTTGGCTTTACCATTTCCTGCAATTATACAGAGATATTAATGATTGTTATTCTTATTCAGGATTTTGTAGAGCTCTAGTTCTTTGCACATTTTTACAAATTGAAGGGAGACCATACAGTTACCACACAATTCAATACAATAGTGATCAGAGGGCCCTTCTTGTGAGAGCTTACATTCCTAAAGGGAAGCTCAAGTAATACAAAAGGTTATAACTGTTAGAGATGTGCTGATGGGAAAGGGTTCTTTGTAGAGTGAGCAGGGTGGAGGTAAAGGGTGACCAAGGAATGTGTATCACTGAACCAGATGTGTGTGACATGCCTGGCTGTACAGTGTAGCAGGTGTATGAATCACAAGACTGGCAGCACAAACTAAAATGTTACCATTAGACATATATGGGTCAGGTTGCTGAAAATAGGAGAAAAGAACGGAGTTGTTGTCAATAGTTACATTTCACCTTTCATATTTTGGAAAAAAATCTACAAAAATTCTTGTCAACATTACGGCCTCTTTCACACATGCGGACCGTATGTCCGTTTTACATCCTTCCGTTTTCGGATGAAAAACGGACATACAGAAATCCCTACGGAGCATCAGATGTCAGCGGTGACATGTCCGCTGACATCCGACCCGCTCCGATCCGAAAAGTGTAACGGAGGAAAACCCTACTTTTTCATCCATTTTCGGATCGGCTGACGACGGACACTACGGTCCGTCGTCATCCGATCCCCCATAGGGGAGAGCGGCGCTCTGACAGGTCCGTCGCTGCACAGTGTGCAGCGATGGACCTGTCATCTTCCTGCTCAGCGGGGATCGGCGGAGCGATCCCCGCTGAGCAAGCGGGTGTTCACGGGGCAGATCTTCACTGATCCGCCCCGTGTGAAAGAGCCCTACCACTTTTGTGTTCATTTTTTTTCCCAGTTTTAATAAATCAGCCCCCTTTTGTTTCTTTAATTGTGTATTTAGATGTTTCCTGGAGTTCCTCTATAAAAAAACAGGCATTTTTTTTGTAATAATATATTGTAATGTTAGGACATATTCATTCGCTATTGTCACACAAGTGGGTGTGCTGGGGCCCAGTGCTCTGCGTCTCAAGCCCACCCATTTTTGAAGTTTATCAGAGCCTCTGGCTCTAATCACGTGCTTCAAGAAAAAAAAAAAAAAACATTGGAATCCATGCGTCCGGTGCCCTGAATGTAGATTAGAGGGCCAGACACATGGATGGGGGGGGGGCTGCCACTGTACTATCTGGTAAAAGGAGTTTCGGACAAAAAGTAGATTTTTCACGGTATTGGGCACAATTAACATTTCTAAGTGTTCCTTATAACATAACAAATCTTTACTTTTTGCGTTCATGTCCACCTGAAAGAAGTCTAATGTATCCTGTCCCTTAGCTTTGTAAAATATGTTAACACTTCTGACATTCAGTACATTGGGGGGGGGGGATTTATCAAAACTGGAGCAGCTGTGCATGGCAACCAATCAGCTTCTATTTTCCACTTTCAAAGCTAAACTCAACAAGCTGATTAGTTGCCATGTACAGCTGCTCCAGGTTCTGGCTGCTCCTGATTTGATAAACTACCCCATTGTATGTAAAGAGTCTGGCTCCACCGAGTTCAAGTTTTTGTAGCATTGAGGTTGCTGAGCTTAGCTCTGGTCTGCAGGTGATGCATCCTTTGTCCTCCCCAGCCCTGGCCTGCCAAAATCTCTGTATATTAGAAGTCATGTGAGATTTCCGTGTCTCTGCCCATGTACTCTAAGGATAAGCATATATGACCATTCCAGTGGGTGCTCTGTGTGGGGTTTGCAGACCATGTGTGGACTGGACAGTGGTACTAGAAATACTAGTGTTTCAATTTTTTTAAGCTGGTATGAAATACAGTTTACCAGTGCTAATATTAAGCGATCATAATGCAGGGACTGGTAATACCAATTGTCTCAAATGTGTTAATAAGTTTGTTGCAACCTATACTCCAGGTCATCCTATTTGGCTTCTATTATCATAGTATCCAAAAACTTGGAAAACTTGGCAGCTATGCTACACCTCCCCTCCAAATACTTATGGGGTCCTTTCTGCCACTGTCCCCACTGACACTTCACTACATTGGTAAATTAAAGTAGGGATGGACTGATACCATTTTTTGTACAAGTGCCAATACTATTAATTTAGTTCTCGCCAAAACCAATTGCCGATACATACCACAACTGTTTTTTATTTACGCTTCAGCTGTCAGCAAAGGTACAAAGCATTGAAAAGTTGTTCACAAAGTAATTTGTTTTTTTTGTGCTTTTTTTTTATGTGAAACGTGTAAATATATGTTAAAGGTGTAAAAATATTAACGAATGAAGCAAACAAAAAAGAGTTTGAATTATTAATAGTTTGTAAAATAGAAGTGAAAGAAGAAAAATCAGCAGGAAAAGAATAATTAAATGGAGAAGCAGAATAAGGAGTTATTTAAGGCTTGTTCAAGTAAATTAAGGGTTAATAAGGGGTTGAACAGAGTATTTGATAGGTTGTATTAAACTGACTTCATCTGCAGTTAATCTTTTTGATCTGTAGATGAATAAAAAGAAACAATGTCTCTTTTTATCTTTCTGCTTCAGTGGCTGAGCAAGGTTGTTGATAAACATTTGCCTGGCTGCTTTTTTTTGCAGCTCCAATTTCCGGTGCTCTGTCAATTACTGCAGATCATCGAATAATGTCTCCGACAATCTGCGCATGCACAGTAGTTACGTCACTCCATCTTATCTTCCGATCAGCTGGCGAGACGTCAACACTGCGCATGCACAGAACGTCGGAGGCAATTTCCGATGATCAACAAAGCGTGGAGGCAGAATCTGATTGTCAGATTCTGCCTTGCTCTCTCTGCGCATGCGATGTGATATAGGAAGAAGCAGACGCCATGTCAGAATTAAGGCAATCATAGCCTGGTCCGGGTTCTTTCTCCAATTTTCGACCAACCAATTGTGGAACGAACGTCTTGCAAGGTTCACAGACCGGGGAAGTGACCTCCCCCTTCATTTAGACCACTAAGGCAGGGGGCGCCGGTGTTCTGGCGATTGCTGCAGATCGTCGCATAATGCCTCCGACGATCTGCGCATACGCAGTGCATGACGTCACTAATGTGAATACGCAGATCGTCTGAGGCAATATCCGGTGATCTGCAGTAATCAACACAACGGGACCTCGTTTACACTTCAGCTGTCAACAGGGGAACCCCACTGACAGTTGAATGAGTCATCGGTTGTTAAGGACGCTGTGGCCCTGCTCCTTAACGACCGATAATTGCCAGCTTATTTATTTTTTTACATGTCTGCTCTCAGTGGGGGGAATCCCGCTGACAGCTGAAAGAACCGAGCCTGAAATTATCAATTTCAGGTATCGGAGCATTTGATTTGCGCGAGTACCGATACTCGTGCAAATGATTAGTATTGGCATTGGTGCAATCCTAAATGGAAGTGGCCATGATGGTGGCAGACAGACTTGCCCCCAGGAGCTTCACTCTGGGACATAAATGAGGTAGATAGATGGGTAGTATGTGAGGGGCTAGCTGCTATTTTTGGATGGGAGCAACAAGGAAAAGTAGCGGACCTAAAGCCAATTCTTTTTAACCACTTGTCTACTGGGGAAAATTTTTTTCAATTTTTCACACACGTTAAAATCTGCTTTTTTTTTTTTTATTTTTTTATTTATTTATTTTTTGGTTCTAGTAATAATGTTAAATCCCCCAAAAGTATATATTTTCTACAGCACTGCTTGTTAATGAGACCAGAGCTAATCTTCAATGCGTTTTCTGTTCTCACTAGATCAAATACAAGCAATGAAGACCTAAGAAGATAAATGATTCATGCACCTCGCCACTCTCCACTTGGACCAAAGGAAGTGCTAATCCACCGTTTACAAGGTCAGAGGAAGGTCCTTTGTTTTATTTAGCACCTCAGATATACTTTTTAAAGCAAATAGTGAAACATTATGCAAATAATGATTAGTAGAAACATTTATCCTCTGGATTTCTATGTCCTTTGTTAAACCAGTTATTTTAAATTTGTTCAATATGTAAATAATGCAAAGTAAGGGAAATGTTGTTTTAACTTATTAATTTATTTACTTTGTTTTATTTGGAAAGTACTGTAATATATCCATATTTTACAATTTATACTGTGGCACTGAAAATATGTCATTAAATGTTAAAGCAATATTACCCAATGTTTGAAAATATTATGTTGATGTGTTTTATTAAAGTAAAATTCACTCAATAAAATATTTAAAACCTGTTTTGTAGCATAACTCTTCCATTTATTTTTTTTCAGGCAAATGTAATATCAAGTTTGTTCATAAAATTCCAGCACCATAGATGGTAAATTACTAGGACAAAAAAACCTGAATAAGTTTAAGGAATATTTTTTAACCTACTATAACCACACGCTAACTGTAATTTTTCTGGGACAATCTATACTATATGTGTATGTGTATTGACCATGTTGCTAGAAACACAAAATACTAAATAATGGTCATAAAGACCATAAAGGTGGTCAACAACAATACTCCAAAAGTCTGTGACATTCAAGCGATGATTGGTTGGTATTAATGAGCCCATTATAGATTGGCTGACAGGAGTGGAACCCAATGTGGTCTTCTGCTAATGTAGCCTACCCACCTCAAGGTTTGATAATGCTTTGCTGCTTACTAGTTTTAAAGTGTGGTTATTTGAGTTATCATTGCCTTGCAGTTCGAAGCTGACCATTCTCCTCTTACTTCTTACCTCTCTTATCCATGAGGCGTTTCCGTCTACAGAACTGCCGTCCACTGGATGATTGAAGATCACATTTTTCTGCATTCTGTTGTTTTATGTGAACGTTAAGGCTGACATAGATGCTTCTTTTTTTTTTTCTGCCTGTGGGCGTAACGAAAAAAATACCAAATGGTTTCCTCCATCCACACAAACGAGGTGGATAGAGGAATCCTCCCCGCTGAGAGATTTTATTCTGAAGGCTGGGACTCTCAGCTGTCAGAATACACTAAACAGCGTTTGCAACCAATGGGGATTGAGAAAAAAATTCCAACAAGCCTGTTCATCAGAAGTCAATCATTAGATTGACTTCTCTCAAGCAGGAGAGGCCACACACTCAAGGCAATTTGTCCGGTCCCTGCTGAACCCGGGTGAATTTTGATCAAACCATGGCAAGCTGAACTAAAGCTTCTTGTGTATCTGCAGGATTTTACTACACTTCTATCAGGATCCAACTGGTTATTGTCTAGCCAAGAGTTTCTGTATCTGTCGCCCTTGATGTACATCTTAGGAACTGTATGTAGACCCTGTAATAGTGGGACTAGCCTGTAAGGTTTGCTTTGTGTACTGGATCCTGCGTTCCGTAGTCAGCTGCAAAGTGCTATACAGGTCCATGTCCATTCCTATGGCACCCAGCCCCTGAAAACCCCTTTGGAGGTATGCCAACTGTGATAGGAACATGTTGTACCTCTCTGAGAACCTGCAGTGTGGATAAGGTAAGACAGGTTTTCCTGTTTTTACATGTGGGGTGTTGTTTCACCTAGTTTTTTTTATCACCTTCTGTTAATGTCCTATTACATTAGCTGTAGGTTGTGCTTACTTTTTTTAATATGGTGGGTTTTTGCCCACACAACATTGCTGCTTGGGTGCAGACATTGTTACAAATGGCTTCCACCTGATGCATTTCTGCAAAGAAGCACATCCTTCTCCTCCTCTGTACTGGAGGGGTGTAAGAGGTCTGAAGTGGCACCAACTATTTTTTCTATTGTCTCAATTATATCAGATTTGGCTGCCACCCTTGATACTGATAGTCCATCTGGGACTTGGGTAACACTCGTACTTTGGATCTTTTGTTCATGGTAAAAAGAGATCTTTATCGCTTTCATTTAACTTCCCCTGGTACAACCATTGTGTTTTCAGAGATAGTTCCTGCTTAGCTTGGTTGTCTTCCCCATTGCACAGAGTGATGGAGAAAATGAGGAAGAGGGTCAATCTGGCTATGCCGCTGTTAGGGGGCTTTGCCGTTCCGGCATGTGGATCTTGAGGGAGGGATCCCGGGGGTTTTTTATAGGCAAGACGTGGGGTCCACCTTTCGGATGGGGTAGGCCGGGCTTGTTTTACAAGTCTGGCTGGTGGGGACGTATTTCTTTGTTTAATAGACTTTAAGCTGAACGAGTTCTGACAACTGGGCAAAGCCTGCTATGTTTTATTTCATCCACATATTGGATTAATTTATGTTGTTATGAAAATGTAAACCAATAAAGTGCCGTGGCCATTTTCTGCCAAAACACTGTTGTGTTTTATTCTACTATATGATTGTATCATGGGGAATAAGGTGGTGGGCGGGTGTGACCTGCAGTCCCATAACACTTGTGCTACGAGGAAGTACAGCAAAACACTCAGGATGATAGATGTTCCCTTGCACCAGTGCAAGGTCCTATACCAGTGATGGCGAACCTTGGCACCCCAGATGTTTTGGAACTACATTTCCCATGATGCTCAACTACACTGCAGAGTGCATGAGCATCATAGGAAATGTAGTTCCAAAACATCTGGGGTGCTAAGGTTCGCCATCGCTGTCCTATACCGACACAGCTCCCTTCCTCCAATTCTAGCTCCCTCTCAGTCATGCAATGACTAAGGCAGTTTACGCTGCCTCTACATTTCATTTCTTTGGAAAACTACATTTTCTGAAGTTTTTGGTCTCCAGGGCCCAAAAGTGCTCTTTTTGCCTTCCCACCACCTGAAGCTATTCTGGAGTATGAAATGATCCTTCTAACCCCTTTAAAGATGATATTGAGGAAGGTGAGGTGGATGCAGAAAGGATCCTGCAGTGGAATTTTCACCTTCTGCATTTTAGGAAACACAACCTAAAACAGCACACCATATGCTTTCTATTGCAAGCTCATTTATTGATGTTGTGCATATAAGCCTTTTTCTAACAGCACCAGAATATCCTTAGCCAAAACATGCTCCTATGTGCATTAAATGGCTGGCAAAGTCTAAAAATACTTTTTTCCTCTGCTCTCACAAGTTAACTGTGCTTTGTATAATGATCAGCCAAATCCTGACAAGGTAACTCATTCATCTCAAGCTCTTTGCTGACTTATAGCCTATGGAGAAGGAGTGTAATGGTCGGCCATGGTAGCAGATCCTGCCATTTCTGTTCTCAAAAAGCATCTTACTGCTTCTGTTGATAATGTTGCTTCCTGTTATTAAAGGAAGCATTTACAAAAATAAAGGCACATTACCACTGTGGACCCAGCCATTCTTTCACCATATAATCAATTCCCTTCTTTAGGAGTACAGTTGATAAGCGTTTGGAGACTCCTTTTGAGGTCCTTCTTTGCTCTGATAGGTCCAGCCCTGCAGCTCTCTTTTGCCAGACCATGGCAAACCTCTCTCTCTCTCTCTCTCTCTCTCTCTCTCTCTCCCCCTCTCTTCTGAAGTCAAGATACATTGGCTGTAGCCGCTGATTAAGAACATGTTTTTAACATTTCCCTAGCCTGTAGACTTTACTTTACACAATAGCCGTGTGTGGGGAACTGTGTCAAACACTTTTGCACAATCCAAGTATACTTATATCCACAGTCACTCCTTTGCCTAAGTTTATGCTTACTTCCTTATAAAAAGTGTGAATCCATGTTATTACTTAAAATATTGTTTTCATGCAAAAACTCTTCAGTATGGTCTATTATTAAATGCTCAAGTATCTTCCTGACAATAAGTTAAACTAACCAGTCTGTAGACTCTGATCCCCTTTTAAATATAGGCACCACACTGGACTTGCGCCAATCCAGTGGTACCACACCAATCAGTGTCTCTAAAATTAGAAAAAATTGCTTTGAAATAACAGAACTCAACTCTTTGAGTACACATGGGTGTATGACATCTGGTCCAGGTGCTTTATTCACCTTTATTTTGTCTAAATGTTTCTGGACTATATACATTTTTAAGCCATTATGATTCTTTTAGGGCTGTGTCAATACTATCCCAACTATGGACTGGGCTTTTCCATTTTCCTTTGTATACACAGAGCTATAGAAAGTATTTTATTCAAAGACACCTCCCCCCAAAAAACACACAGTATCCAATAGAAGACCCAAGAACCACCTGATGTCTGGGGAAGGGAGTCAGAGAGGACCTCCCCTACCCTCCCACACCTCCCCTTCACTCCCTACCACTCTATCCCCCCCTCCTCTGGCTTCACCCCCCCCACACCCCACTCAGGTATCCACTCAAGACACCCAATCACCAGCATCACACGCCCACTTCACCCACTCCCCATCCATTAGCCCTGGCAGATACGCATGGGACACACTTACAACCACCCCCCCCCCCCAACAGCCACTGATTACTCCCATATTTAAATGGAGCTATACTTTAACCATATCCCACACCTATTGAACCTGCTCCTTCCAGCACCATCCCATTTAGCCCCAGCGACAGCCAAAAGTATAGCGGACAACCCCGCTAGGGTCTGCTCGCAGGTGAACCTTTGTACTTGTAGTACTACAAGACAGATCCATATCCGTTTCCCCCACCAGGTACAATATATGCTGAAGTGATTGCTCCATCCATATAATGGTGTATTGTGGTGACATAAGCCTTCTTTGTGTTGCTGATGTTCAAGATCTCTGTAAATATCTTGTTTTAACTTTCAATAAAAATTTTATGGGAAAAAAATGTGCCTTCTCTTTGTCTCTAGTCACCAATTTTTTATTATTTTGTAAGGGGCCCACATGCATAGACCTGACTTTTTTTACTATTAATATATTGGGGGTTGTCCTATTATCTTTTGCAACCTGTCGTTTGTTTTGATTTTTTGCAGCCTTGATTTCTCTTTTACATATTCTGTTTTATTCAAGAGTTCTGTCTTCACTTGCTGCATTTGTTGCGGGTCAGTGATTTGGAAAGTACTGAAACCATAGGATCTGCATGACAACTAGGCAACAAGCATTTTCATAATTGCAGTGTTAGTGTACATGTATGTGTCAGTACAGGTTTCTGCAACATCCTACTTAGTAATTTGAAGTACTGTTGTATTTTCAGCACTGGCAGTGGGTTGAAGAAGTATTTACAATAAGAGCCCTTGCACACTGGGGCGGTTTGCAGGCGCTATTGCGCTAATAATAGCGCCTGCAAACCGACCCGAAAGTGCCGCTCCTTGCATTCCAGTGTGAAAGCCCCGAGGGCTTGCACACTGGAGCGATGCGCTGGCAGGACGGTAAAAAAAGTCCTGCCAGCAGCATCTTCGGAGCGGTGAAGGAGCAGTGTGTATACCGCTCCTTTACCGCTCCTGCCCATTGAAATCAATGGGACGGCGCGGCTATACCGCCGGCAATGCACCTCTGCAGAGGCGCTTTGCGGTGATATTTAACCCCTTCTCGGCCGCTAGCGGGGGTAAAACCGCCCCGCTAGCGGCCGCATACCGGCGGTAAAACGCCGCTAATAATAGCGGCGTTTTACCGCCGACGCCGCCCCCGCCCCAGTGTGCAAGGGCTCTTAGGGTAGGCATATGTCAGCATGTTTCAGGAAACTGATTTGGAACACCCTTTCAAAATAATTACACAATTCAGGGTAAGGCCCCTTTCACACTTATACGACTTCAAAGTAGCACGATTTTACCGCGATTTTGCGGCCGCGGTTTTGCCGCTATTTTACCGCGATTTTACAGCGATTTGGGAGCAGTACTACTTTGCCACGTTTTTGGCATTAACAAATTAAAACATACAGTAGTTGGTATGAATCATAAGGGGAAACTCCACGCCAAGTTTTAAATAAAAAAACTGGCGTGGGTTCCCCCCCAGGGACATACCAGGCCCTCAGGTCTGGTATGGATCTAAGGGGAACCCCCTACGCCGAAAAATCGGCGTGGGGTCCCCCCCAAAATCCATACCAGACCCTTATCCGAGCACGCAGCCCGGCTGGTCAGGAATGGGGGTGGGGACGAGCGAGCGCCCCCCCCTCCTGGACCGTACCAGGCCGCATGCCCTCAACATGGGGGGGTGGGTGCTTTGGGGCATGGGGGGCGCAGTGCGGCCCCCCCCACCCCAAAGCACCTTGTCCCCATGTTGATGAGGACAAGGGCCTCTTCCCGACAACCCTGGCCGTTGGTTGTCGGGGTCTGCGGGCGGGGGGCTTATCGGAATCTGGGAGCCCCCTTTAATAAGGGGGCCCCCAGATCCCGGCCCCCCACCCTATGTGAATGAGTATGGGGTACATGGTACCCCTACCCATTCACCTAGGGGAAAAAAAGCGTCAATAAAAAACACAGTACACAGGTTTTTAAAATAATTTATTAGGCAGCTCCGGGATCTTCTTCCGACTTCGGGGGTCCTCTTCCGACTTCGGGGGTCTCTCCGGCGTCCGCATCTTCTGCCGGCTCCACCGCTATCTTCTGGCGCTCTTTTGCCAGCGGTGGTCCGGACCTCTGGATCGTCTTCTTCCCTCTTCTCTTCCAGAGATGTTGACACGACGCTCTCTCCAGCCAGAATGGTCTCTGTGCGCTCCGCAACTGACTTATATAGGCGGTGACCCCGCCCCCTTATGCTGTCACAGTCCCTGGGCATGCTGGGTCTGTGACGTTTTAGGAGGCGTGGTCACCGGGTGATGACCACGCCCCCTTATGACGGCACAGTCCCAGCATGCCCAGGGACTGTGACGGCATAAGGGGGCGGGGCCACCGCCTTTATAAGTCAGTTGCGGAGCGCACAGAGACCATTCTGGCTGGAGAGAGCGTCGTGTCAACATCTCTGGAAGAGAAGAGGGAAGAAGACGATCCAGAGGTCCGGACCACCGCTGGCAAAAGAGCGCCAGAAGATAGCGGTGGAGCCGGCAGAAGATGCGGACGCCGGAGAGACCCCCGAAGTCGGAAGAGGACCCCCGAAGTCGCAAGAAGATCCCGGAGCTGCCTAATAAATTATTTTAAAAACCTGTGTACTGTGTTTTTTATTGACGCTTTTTTTCCCTAGGTGAATGGGTAGGGGTACCATGTACCCCATACTCATTCACATAGGGTGGGGGGCCGGGATCTGGGGGCCCCCTTATTAAAGGGGGCTCCCAGATTCCGATAAGCCCCCCGCCCACAGACCCCGACAACCAACGGCCAGGGTTGTCGGGAAGAGGCCCTTGTCCTCATCAACATGGGGACAAGGTGCTTTGGGGTGGGGGGGGCCGCACTGCGCCCCCCATGCCCCAAAGCACCCACCCCCCCATGTTGAGGGCATGCGGCCTGGTACGGTCCAGGAGGGGGGGGGCGCTCGCTCGTCCCCACCCCCATTCCTGACCGGCCGGGCTGCGTGCTCGGATAAGGGTCTGGTATGGATTTTGGTGGGGACCCCACGCCGATTTTTCGGCGTAGGGGGTTCCCCTTAGATCCATACCAGACCTAAGGGCCTGGTATGCCCCTGGGGGGGGGACCCACGCCGGTTTTTTTATTTAAAACTTGGCACGGAGTTCCCCCTCTGGATTCATACCAGACAGCTGTCAGCACTGCCTGTCGCTCATCGGGAAAGGAAAGAAAAGTTTTCCTTTCCTGAATAGCGAGGCCAGGCTTGTGCTTACAAAGTCGTGCTGAAGTCGTGTCTATATTATTCAGGCACGACTTGCATGCTACTTCAGGGTTTAACATTGAGGTCTATGGAGTACAACTCGCATAGAAGTTGGACCAAAGTAGTGCAGGGACTACTTTCAAGTCGGCACGACTTAAAGTCGTGCCAATATGAATGGTAGTCATTGAAAATCATGGAGAATGACTTGTCATACGATTTTGCAGTACAAAATCGTGTGACAAGTCGTATAAGTGTGAAAGGGGCCTAAATCTCCCATATAACCAGGGCCGGCTACACAGCAAATAAAACACTTTTAGTGGTAGCTGTGGTCATTACAAACACATTAAAAGAGATGTTCTTTTATATATATAATATATATATATATATATATATATATATATATATGTATGTATGTATGTATGTATGTATGTATGTGTGTGTGTGTGTGTGTGTGTGTGTGTGTTTTTTTTTTTTCTTAACCAAAAATAGCACTTCAACCATTTCCCTCCACTGTAGCCGATAACAGATGTTTGTCTGTGTCACTTACTACACCGCATTATGTAGGGCTGACTGCTTTAAAAGCAGTGTATCCCATTCAATTCATGCTTTAAACATGAGCAAACCATTTTTCCCATTTACCAGTGAGCCGTTTGGTTTATGAAAGCATCAATAATGTACATTTTCAAGCCATTTGGCACGGCTGAGATTATGGAAATGACTTAAACAATTTGTTTTAATGTGTAAGAATAATAGTAATTGGTATGTTTTTAAATCCTCTATAGTGGCAGAAGATTAAGGAGTTTAATGTGAATATAGAAGTGAAAAAGTGTATTGAGCAACTTGTTGAGGAAGGTTTAAACAATACTTTTAAAGCAGTTCTATAGAAATGCATCACAGTGGCTGGTTCCTTATATATCCCATATTTAATACAGTGAAATGTTTTAATGTTCTAATTTAATGACATATGATATGTAAGCTCTGGCTGCACAGGTTCTGTATCCAGGGAGGACCTAACCCCTATCATTGTTGCCTCCTGTTTAGCAGAGCTGCGGAGATACGCTTTATAGATTTCTTTCAAGGCCTTCTGGCTGTCCATCTGTTGTGCACATTGGTGATGCTGAATGCACATCTATGCAAGTGAATAAAACAAGTGCTATCTACTTGGGTTGTCCAAAACTGTTAGGGCTGCATTTTCAGGGGGTTTCAATGGCATATATACACAGCATTAGTCAAGGTTTGCTAAACTAGGGGATTGTTGATGGGGGCTATGGTATAGACCCGACATCATATGTACTCAATCTAAAGCTGGCTATTCATACCAGTCTGCCTGAACTTACTCATTCTCAGGCAGTGTGATTTCAACAGATTTGGCCAAAGGAAAACCCTTATGACAATCTCACACATACAGTATGCCAGGGTAGGTATTATGTAGCTAGATTTTCCATACTCACAAAATTATAAAAGGTCCTTAAATGCTATCACCTAAATTGACTTTTTTAGCTAATAGTTGGCACCGAAGTTGGTGCTTCTGTAACTCCCTCTTTTTTTTTTTTATTGAGCCCAGTTTGATCACAGTAGGCTACTTGGAATACAAAGGAGCTTTGTCATACCAGAACCCAAGGTTTGGGTATGTCTCATGTAGGGTTCAGTGAGCAATATGTGTTGCACCAAGCATAGACAATAGTAATAATGAAATTCTTCTAGCGCATGGAGAATGAGTGACTAGCTTTACTACATAACGCACTGGTAGGGACTGGGAATGAAAAAAAAGTCTACAAAGTCCATAAAATTCAATGGTCAATAGCTATAAGAAATCATTATATTGTGCTTCCGGAATGTTGGATGCTTGCCTTCCTTCTGGTCGTCTCTCTATCCCAGTGACATCACTTCTGCCCGTGTGTTCCATGCTGGATTGTTTGGACTTCCTGCCTTCCACAGGGTGTCTATGCTGTCTCTACACCATCTACAGCTGACAGGATCCCTGGCAATATCTGCGGGATGGCGATGAGAGACCGATTCGGCTGATAAGCAATCTTTTACCCCGTATTCTGTGAGTGTTCTTCATCCTTTAGAATAGTGTGTTTATTTTAATACTGAACTTAGGTGGCCCTGTTCTCTTATACAGTATGTGTTGCACCACCTCAGTTCCCTTCACTTGGAATAGAGCGCAACAGATGTTCTTGTCCAAAGGTTGGCTTATCCTTGTGCACAGACATGTTTTTGTTGGTTACAAGCTGGCCATTTCCTTGTGTACATACATTCTGATTGACTGTAAACTGGCTTATTCCTTGTGTACACATATGGTTGGCTACGGGTTGGCTTATCCATGTGTGCACATAGGGTCTTATTGACTACTGACTAGCCTAACCCTGTTCTAGCTGGCTACAGATTTACCACTGCCTCTGTTCACATTTGGTCTGGTGACAAGAAATGTCCTACCTCTGCACTTGCCAGCAAGGGTTTCTCCACCAAGTACTAACTCATGCTTTCCTTTGGGGATCAAATACCTATTTTACTCACTGAGCTGCAACTCAGTATTAACATTTGTATCATGTGTTTGTTCTGGATTCTTGGTTGATATTCTGCTTTTTCTTGAGGATCAAATACTTATTTTACTCATTGAGCTGTAACTTAATTTATAGCATTTGTTTTATGTTTTTTTTCTGGATTTGTGGTTGATATTCTGTCACTATCATTTAAAATACACCTATTATAAGAAATTATAGTCCCTTCATTTCTTTTAAGTGGGCAAACTTTCAAAATCTGCAGGTGATCAAATAATTATTTTCCCCACTGTACATCACCTGTGATTCAGGTATACCGTATATACTCGAGGATAAGTCGAATTTTTCAGCACATTTTTTTGTGCTGAAAGTGCCCCCTTCGACTTATACTTGAGTCAAGCACTTTTCTGCAGCAAAAAATTTCATTTTCCGAACCGAATTTAGGGCCCCGTATCTCAGGGCCAATTGGTGCTAGGAACCCCAAATTTGGTGTGCAAACCCAGTGGAATTGGTACCATAACATATCCAAAGCTGGGGTTCCTAGCACCAAGTGGCCCTGAGATACGGAGCCCCAAAACCAGTTCAGAAAATGTAATTCTCTGCTGCAGAAAAGTGCTTGACATTTTCTGAACTGATATTTGGGGCCCTGTATCTCGGGGTCACTTGGTTCTATAAACCCCAGCTTTGGAAATTTTATGGTGCTAGTTCCACTGGGTTTGCACAGCAAATTTGGGGTTCTTAGCACTAAGTGGGCCCGGGATATGGGTCAACTGTGTCCATCTGCAGCAATGTCATTTCGGGACCCTTTGGGTTCAGAGACCCCAAATTTTGGCTGCAGCTAGGGGGCATCTAGGAACCCTTAACTACCGAGTTTGAAGTTCAGGGGACCTATGGCTGCAAATGGGCTCAGTGAGGCATGCAAATGGGCACAGTGATGCTGCAAATGGGCATTGTTGACCCTCTTTTCCACTTACAGTAGCTGTGCATTTCTCACCCTCGTCTTATACTCGGGTCAATACGTTTTTCCCATTTTTTTTTGTGGTAAATTAGGGCCTTGACTTATACTCGGAACGACTTATACTCGAGTATATACGGTAATTTGAACAGCAGTTCTAAGCTGGGACAAAGATCTCTCCGCTGGTTGCAGTGAAGGGAGCATGTGCCTATGCACAATTCAGGGGTGTAGAAGAATCTCCAGAGAATGGAAGTAATACTGCCCACTGACCCAGTGCGTGAATGAGTGTGGCTTCAGCCAGCGTCCTCTGACATATTTCACCCTGCACACCAGGGCTTAGCCACAGAAGTTTGTAGAGGGCACTGGGATACCCTGATGAAGTCACGTGGTCGGGATTGAGTGACAGACATACCAGAAGTGACGCAGGAGTACAAGCTCAAAGCTCGTGGAGTACCTGTCTATATTAATTTTGCTAAAAGTGAGTAAAACTAGTTGATTTTAATAAATAAAGTTTTGGAAAACAATATCACACCATTAGAGATCTCTTCCTTATATTCCATTACCATGGAGGGCATTCGGACAGGATTCCTAGGACCAACTTAGAGGAGGCATTATCTTTCACAGAGTTGCACAGGCTGAGTTTACCATTGAAGGATCCACAGGCAGATCGGAGACACATGAGCGTTACCTACAGCAGTAAGGTGAGAGGCTTGAGAGCACTGAGGTGTCACAGCAATTATAAGAAAAGACACCAGTTACCTTATTCACTGTCTGGAATGGGAAAGAGCCCACTTTTTTTTTTATTCATCCTATCAGACCCAGCATTGTCTGCACCTGGACTCATACCTTTTATTTCACATTACCTATGATATGATATTGGCACTGTATATTGTGGTCACCTTGCACATTGCTATTTCCATACTTACCTTATTATTGGGTATTATCCGATGTGTGAGGAACAGTTGATGCTGGGTAGGCATGAAGCCTGAGGCCTAGCCATGTGTTCGGGGGCTCTTCTGGAGAGAGCCTGGTCGCTGCCTGGGGGCATGGGAGAGGATCTGCCAGAGAGCAAGAACCTCTTGTTGCCTGGGAGCATGCTGAGAAGGATGGAGTTCTGAGATGAAGTACCAGAGGAGACTCTTCATAAGCCAGGGACTGTGAAGAGGCTGGGGAAACATCAAGGGGAACTAATCCAAGGAAATTCTGTATGGTGTTGTCAGTTTTGTGGCTACAGGAGACAGCTGTGGCTACTTAGATATAGAACTTTGGGTGCAGGCCGAAGGCCCTGGTTCTGTATTTGGTATCTAACTGTGCTGTTTGATTTTGAAGTCTGCTGAGCTTTTGAATATTGTTCTAGGGGTGTCCTGTGCCCTAACCTTCTCTCCCACATTTTTCTTCTGTTGCGAGCAATAAACTCATGCCTAAGAACCAGCACCTTGAAGTGAAATGTCATCCCTCCCTGATGCCAGGGGTCAGGGGGGCGCTACATTTATGTTGACTGTTCATTATGGTTTACAGTTTGCATTGTTATGGTAATATCCCCAAGAGGGGAATGTCCACCTGCGGGGTATAAAGTATGTGTCTGCGTTTTAATAAAGTGAGTTCCAGTTTCCACCTAAGCTAGTGTCGTCTAGATCTTGGATGCTCATCTATAATACCTATTAATAGTGAATGTTAAAAGTTACTTTGCAAAAAAACTTTTTAAAAAAAGGCAAATCCCTAGACTATTTATTGAGCCAAAGGAGTGAATCATGCTGTTTGCTTGGCTGCTACACATTGGTCAAAGAACCTGGGACACAAATTCAGCGCCTCCTGCGGGGGTAGCACTACACCGTATATAAAGGATGTGGCAGCTGTTATGATCATCCCAACCATAGGAGAGCAGTCTCTGTGTGGTCCATTGTTCATATTTATGATGGTAATGTAACCACGACCATGTTCACACCTTTTCCTCCCCCTTTTGAGTCCACTCTGGATTCTGCAGATGGCAATGCCACCGTGAATAGGCAAGGGATAATCAGATGTGATCCCTCCTTTGCCATAAATTCACCCACTTACAGTGAGATCTCCGTAATCTCTGCAGCTGGAGAATGAAGGACAGATACTATCAGAATTATAGAACTACACACTGACGGTAAAAAAAAAAAACAATGATAGATCTATCTATCTATCTATCTATCTATCTATCTATCTATCTATCTATCTATCTATCTATCTATCTATCTATCTATCTATCTATCTATCTATCTATCTCACAAACACTGAGAACTAGTCACAAATCAGCTTATACAGGAACATTGAGTCAAACCTCCTTAACCACACCACTATTTTGTCTGTTCTTTTGAATCACCATTAATGGTTTTTCAAATTTGTTTAACTTCTGTTTGTTGTACCCACCTATTATGTATCGATTATTCTAGACGGCAGTTTTTTTTTAAGTTATTTAATGTATCCTCACAATTACTTCTAGGTATCCATGTGTCATTATTAAATTGGGTTACCTCTTGTTTAGAGCCAAAAATAAAGGAAAGAGTCTCAGCCAACATTTAACATAGAAAAGCAGCTCTGACTCTCCAGAAGTATTTCCATTCTGCCACTAGATGCCCTCAGTCTTCTAGGCTGAATGATGCCCATAACTTCCCCTTATGGAGTGGAAACTGCATAGCTCCCAACTGTCCCTGATTTCAGGGGACTGTCCCTAATTTGGAACAATGTCCCTCTGTCCCTCTTTCCTCCTCATTTGTCCCTCATTTTGGTCTGATCTATATAGTTATATATAACATGCACTTTTTTATTTGTTTCAAAAATTGTTTCCCAGTGCTAAACCTTTGATCCAATTTCTAAATTGCTGCGTTTCTAAATTTCAAAGCCAATATAGGGGAATAGTAATGGTAAAATAGAAGCACTTGTGGGTTTAACTAATCCTTTTTTTTTTTTGTATAATTCTTCTTTAAGGGGGCGTGTCCTATGCCTACCTAATTTTGCTAATAGGTATCCCTTGTTCCCATCTCTAATAGTTGGGTGGTATGCAACTGTCTCCCATTTGTGATCTTGTGTTGTGAAGGCTCTAAAGGTATGTTCCAGCACACATTGGGCAGGCATGGTTCACTGTCATCCAGAGTTATGACGTGCACCCTACATTGAAGTGGGTGTATAGTTACAGAAGTGGCTGAAAGGCTTGAGGAGATTAGCGACATTGGGCACAATTCACTAAGCAATATTTTACTGCATCTGAGTATGCGGTAAAATAACGCACAACATTCAGAGAAAAAACTGTAATTCACAAAGAAACTCTCCTTAAAATCTTGCATGTGTTCTTTTTCCGAAGTATACCTTATATAATGCATGAAATCTTGCGGCAAGTTATCGCAAGCATCTGATAGGGTGCTTCTCCAAAAAAGTGTAAGGCTGCCAGCAAACTAGTTATGGCTGGTATGGCATGGCTTCTCTGTGTTGAGGACTCAAGGTACCCTATGAGTTGGGTATAAAGCTCCATGATAAGTGGCTTGGATAACCAGAACTGCTTGGATAACCTGAACTTCTGCAGGGTATCCGCATCCATGAATTGATCCAGCCGTGCATGCTCCTTCCTTTAAAAGGACCACCTGAGATCTTCTCCTCCTCGTCTGCATTGCTTTAAGTTCCAGACCAAATTACCATTGCCATAGTTACCGCTAGCTTGGACCAGTACTTAATTACTGCATGCATTTATTTACTTTTGTGAATTGACTTTAATGCCTTCTTATGCCGTATTTAACAAGTGTTTTTGGTGTTTGCGGTAAATACCGCATACTAGCAATAGTGAATTGACATTTTCAATACCGCCTGCGTTAAGTGGTCATGTGACCGCCATAACACATGCGATAACCTTTAGTGAATTGTGCCCATTGAGATGGAAAAAAAGAATAACCTGAAAATAGTATTTAGGGAAATGACAACTGTCAATAGTTTGATACACAATGTTTTCATCCAAACGATTAAAGTTATTTTGTTCTTTGCTATATTTAGCATACCATCACAAGCTACATTATGTCAGGTTGTAAGGCAATATTTAAACAAACATGTATATGTACGCACATGCTATCAAGAAAATCAACATATTTGCCTCAGTGAACTTTGTTCTCTAAGCTGATTGGGTGAACATTTTGACAGCAGTACAAATATTACACTTTAGTGACTCATCCAGCACAACCAGTTTGTTGGAATGCACAGAATGACTGCTTGTTTGCACAAGATGGCAGCACGTCCTAAGAACAACAATGACCGGCCTTCGTTTTCTGATTTGAAGAAAGAATGTCAAAAGTTAAGGGACTTTTTTTTTTTTTTTTATTCCTTATCATCCATGATATTCAAAGCTTAACTCCGGGAAAAATAAATATCCTCCCTTGCATTGGAACTGCCCCCACACTGAAAGTTTACAGGGATATTAAAGTATTTTTTTTATTTAAAATAACAAACATGTCATACTAACCTGCTGTGTGCAGTGGTTTTGCACAGAGCAATCCTAATCCTCCTCCTTTAGAGTCCCATGCGGCGCTCCTGGCCCCACCCTTCTTCCGGGTGCCCCCTACAGCAAGCAGCTTGCTCTGGGGGCACCTAAGCAGGTGGGCTTCCGACCCGTAGCTCTGTGTGTCCATTCACGCACAGAGCTTTGGCTCAGCCTCCTCCCCTCTGTCTCCTGATTAGCTCACTGGCTGTGATTAATTGTGATTGCCATCGGCTCTTGCTGCTGCCAAAAGCCATTCAGCAGTGCCAGCCCCCCGGTGAGGCAAGGCTTTTGTGGACATCGCTGGATCACAAGGGGGCTCCGGTAAATATTATGGGGGTCGGGGGGGAGGCTGCTGCATACAGAAGGTTTTTATCTTCATGCATAGCATGAAACTGGGTACTCTGATTTCCTCCCACACTCCAAAGACATGCTGGTAAGTTAATTGGCTTCTGTCAAAAATTGGCCGTAGTATATGAATGTGAGTTGGGGACCTTGGATTGTAGGGACCGATGTGAGTGTGCGATGTATGTGTGGAGCGCTGCGTAAATTGACGGCACTATATGGGTACCTTAAATAATATAATAGATGAGCATCTTAATGAGACACATGTACAGGGATAGGGACAATTTGTAGACACGCACCCACACTCACTCAGGTTGAACTGGATGGACTGGTATCTTTATTCAACCTTACCAACCACTTCAAATTCTCATTTAGGTCTAGATCAATGTTTCTCAACTCCAGTCCTCAATATCCCAACAGGTCATGTTTTCAGGATTTCCCTCAGATGAAACGGCTGTGGTAATTACTAAGGCAGTGATACTGATCAAATCGCCTGTGCAAAATAATGGTAGGACTGAAAACTTGACCTGTTGGGGGTACTTGAGCCCCGGAGTTGAGAAACATTGGTCTAGATCAGTGTTTCTCAACTCCAGTCCTCAAAAGGTCATGTTTTCAGGCTTCCCATTATTTTGCACAGGTGATTTGATCAGTTTCACTGCCTTAGTAATTGCCACAGCCATTTCATCTGAGGGAAATCCTGCAAATATAACCTGTTGGGCCTCTTGAGGACTGCAGTTGAGAAGCACTAGTCTAGATGACCATGAGAAGCACTTTCACTTACCCAGACCTCTGCTCCCTGAGGCTCCTCTGTGCTACAAGACTGGGTCCCACAGCCTCTTCTCCCCTACTCTCTGGCGGTTGCAGGTCCTCTGCCATCATCAAGACCAGTGCATGGACATGGGGATGCGACGGACATTCCACTGCCAGAGTGCTTTTCTTGTTCCCTAGACCTAAGCGCGGGGGGGGGGATTCCCCTGTCAACACTGTCTGTTGATGGGGGAATCGAGCAAATTTCTTTCCTGCAACCACCGTGTAAGGCCAGCCTTAGGCTTTAAGGTGTAGGGGTAAGCTTATTAGCATTCAGTGTAGCACTTTAGAGCATGTTAAACCTAAAGCTGGCCATAGATTGATCAAAATTCAGCTGGTTCAGCAGGGACCGGGACAATTAAAAAAAAATAAGATTTATTGTCATTGCAAATTGAATTTTACGAAATTTCAAAAAGTAACTCCTTCACAATTTTAAAAAGTACAAACAATACTTTGCACACACACTACCATAAAACATTATACAATTTTTTATCTATGGTCATTCCTGTTCCAGAGAATTAGATCTAATGATCAGCTTCTCTCGAACGGGACTGTTGGAGAATTTTTATATGATCAGCGCATGCAACCAATCACCTAGAGCAGTGTTTCTCAACTCCAGTCCTCAAGGCGCCCCAACAGGTCATGTTTTCAGGCTGTCCATTATTTTTCACAGGTGATTTGATCAGTTTCACTGCCTTACTAATTACCACAGCCATTTCATCTGAGGAAAATCCTGAAAACATGACCTGTTGGGGCGCCTTGAGGATTGGAGTTGAGAAACACCGACCTAGAGCGATGATCAGTGTATTCTGACAGTTGAGGAGTCCCCACTGTCAGAATACAATAGCGCAGCAAAGAGATTCCCCCATACACCTCAGTGGTGTGGATGGGGGAATCCTGTTTTTTTTGATCAGCTGCTTGTCCAGCCTTAATTTACAAATCCTGTTAATGAAGTGTTAAAAATCTGTAGTACGCTGGGGAATGACTTTTTCAATAGCAGTTCAGGTGGCTGTTGTAAGGACGAGGAAAAGACATGTAGGAACTCTTCTGCTCAGTATCATCAGTCTATATATACTTCTTGCATGTATCGGTCAGTGAAGAAGGTCCTGATTTTCGATTCCACCTGCTTTGCCACTTGCTTGTGAGACCTCGTATATTGCTCTCCCAGCCTGATGAAATAATTTTCCTGAGAAGGATAGAGTTTAAGCTTTACAAGAGGTGCCCAACAGGTGGCCCAAAGCCATGTTCGAATTGTTCAAAACCCCTAAGATTCTTCTTAAACTAATGAAAAATGCAGAGCTGTTGGGTGTCAGCCAAAGTAGCTTGAAGTCATTAGGGAATAGGAAGGAATGTAAAAGCCACAACTTTTTTCAGCTTCTCAGGTGACACCCTTGTTCAGCTCAGTCATCAACTCTGCATACATTTATATGGTCGGGATAGGCTATGTAACCGAGAGGAACATCTACAGTTGATAAATGACCCATTAAGGTATAATAAATTTAGTTTTGACAGTGCACTTTACACTTAATGACCCATTAAGGTAGCCTAGCACCGTACATACAGTATGTACACAGAGATAATATATATCACTTTTCTTTATAGTTAAAGCATTTTTAAATCAGTCAGTAATGGGAAACCATTATAGTTTTGGTTAATTTTATTTATTTATTTTATTTACAAGTTTACTATTTTTATTTTACAATATCCATGACACTGACCCTAAAAAGCATTCTTGCTTTTTTGAAGAGAAGATCCAGCACTGGTTGCTATTTTTTTTATTTTTCTAGATATAAGTGAAAATCTACAGTATATGTAACCATAATTATTATTATTATTATTATTATGTAGTCATATAGCTCCTATATAAATAATTCACCCCTAGGGAACTGCACATATGTTGAAGTGTATCTATTTCTATTTTTTTTTTTTTAAGTTTAGGATAGAATAGGGTAGGGTATCAGCTGTCTGTGCCTCTGGGGCGATTCATCTTCTATATTTGTCCGCATGACCATTGTCATTGAGACTGAAAGTGAGGGGAAAAAATTAAAATGTATTACAGGGATGGAAATAGAGGGTAAGGCAGGCTATAGATTATGCAATTTTCTTTCCTCCCACCAGAAAGGGAAAAAAATGCTAGATTTTCCCATCAACATAGTCAGTGTTGATCGGAGAATCCCTCTCACAGCGCTATTGTATTCTGCCAGTGGGGAGCCTTCCCTGCAGGCAGAACACAATGATTGGTCCGGCGGCACTAATCATTGGGCAAAAATCCGACAGGCTGGTTGTGCACAAGTTGATCGATTACATGGATTGAAATTCGGCTGGTCCCTGCTGAACCGGACGAATTTCGATCCATGTATGGCCAACTTAAGTGTCCAAGTTAGGACACTTGTTACAATGATGACTTTCCAAAAGACGATTTCCTTTAGTCAGACATTTAGAAACTCCTTCTCCCTTCCTGATGGGGAAAAACAAATAATGGATTTTAACCCTTCCTACCCTAAATGTACTTTAAAAAGTGTAATGTAGACATAAACAATCCACACAGCTGCACTCCAAGAATCTTTATCTTTATTTAGATATAAAATCAACTTCTAGCAGCTACAGGGAGACTTTGGGGACTGAGAAAGTCAACACATTTTGCTTTTAATGAAATGCGTCAACTTTCTCAGTCCCCGCAGTGTCTTTGTAGCTGTAAGAAGTTGCTTTCATGTCTAAAATAGGATGAAGATTCCTGGAGTACAGCTGTCCGGATTGTTTACATCTATATTGCTACATAGGTGCAAGCTCAGGATGTTCCAAAGTGAGAGGGGTGTGGGGGAGTGTATTGGTGGGTGGACCTGGAGCAGTGTTACATTGTTTGATACTTTAAAAAGTGTGACAGGATTCACTTTGGGTAGGAGGTTTGTAGAACTCTGCTTACGTTGGAGAGCTCTAGAGACTCCGTGTCCCGCTCCCCTGGCCTCTCTTCTGTGTAAATCATCCTGTGTTGATTAGGGGCACAGGGTGACTGAGAACCCCACTATGATCTGTGCTATTTAGACACACTGTACAGCCACACTGCAATGTTGTATATATGTATATATTGTGTGTTGTCTCATGCTGTTGTGGACTCTTTGCTGTGATCATTTGGGGTGTGGCTGTATTCCAATGTTCTATTGTGTCTGTCTGCCTTGGATATTATGGGATGTGTATGTAGATTAGCTGTGCGATTGGTGGGGGCGAATTCCTCCAACAGCTCTCCCTGCTGATAAGACTGTTTACTAATGAGAAATTTGAATACACCTGACTTGTGTGTCTTTTGTGATTGGACAGTTTACCCCGCCCTGAATCCAAGGGTGGGGGGAGTGTCTCTGAGTTGTATATCTGTTGTAACATGTGTTTGAATAAAGGAGTTTGATGTTGTTCTCACCCTACACTGAGTTACAGCTGGTGACTGGGTGGGCTAAAGGGTCTTGGATAGTGCTGGTTCTGGACAACACCCCCCCCCCCGGTTCGGTTCGCACCAGAACCTGCGAACAGACCGAAAGTTCGCGTGAACTTTAGCACCCCATTAAAGTCTATGGGACTTGAACGTTCAAAAGCAAAAGTGCTAATTTTAAAGGCTAATATGCAAGTTATTGTTCTAAAAGGGTTTGGGGACCCAGGTCCTGCCCCAGGGGACATGTATCAATGCAAAAAAAAGTTTTAAAAACGGACGCTTTTTCGGGAGCAGTGATTTTAATGATGCTTAAAGTGAAAAAAAAAAGTGAAATATTTCTGGCGCATGTTTCCCGTGCTTAGAACAGTCCCTGCATAAAATTACATTTTTAAAGGAATAAAAGTCATGTAAAACTGCTTGCGGCTTTAATATAATGTCGGGTTCCGGCAACATGAATGAAAATCAGTGAGACAAACGGCATGGGTATCCCCCCCCTCCCCCAGTCCATTACCAGGCCCTTTGGGTCTTGTATGGATATTAAGGAGAACCCCGCACCCAAATTAAATAAGGAAAGGCCCTAGATACTCTAAACAGCAGTATACAGGCGGTGCAAACAAGACAGGGACTGTAGGTTTGTTGTTAAGTAGAATCTGTTTGTAATTTTGAACTGGTACATTTTTAAAGTGTAGCTCCAGCCAAAAAATCTATTTTTAAGCTTTGTGGAAAACATAGGGAAGGGTTATCACCCCTGTAACATTTGTTTTGCTGTCTGTGCACCTCTTCAGAAGATTTCACCTCACTTTCTGTTCCAATGATAAATGTTTTTTGAAAATGTGGGGGTTTTAGTGAAACAAGGATTGGTGGTAAAGCATCAGTGAAGAGGAGACACGTTTTTCCCATATTAACTCTTACAGGAGAGAATTTCCCTTCCTAGGGGTAGCTTTCATCTCACTTCCTGTTGTCTCCTTCCGTTTGCAAGTAGGAGTTGTTTGTAAGTTGGATGTTTGAAAGTAGGGGCCTGCCCTATATACTCTGCAGAAATTGGGGCCTTAGGTGTTGGTGTTGCCCCAACACTGTAAGCCTTCAAAGTTACTCTTAGTGGGCGCTGGAATGGGCCCTGCTGTGAACTATTAGATCAAGAATTGTAATTACATGCACCTGTTGAACAGGGGCAAAAAAATTGGGCCTTTGGTGGTGGTGGTGTTGCCACAACACTGTAAGCCCTCACAGTTACTCTTGGTGGGCGCAGGAATGGGCCCTGCTGTGAAATATTAGATCAAGAATTGTAATTACATGTCCCTGTTGAACAGGGGCAGAAAAATTGGGCCTTAGGCACTGGTGCCACAAAAATGCAACCCCTCACAGATGCTATAGTTGGAGTGCAGGAATGAGCCCTGCTGCAAAGTATTGCATCAAAAATTGTAATTACATGCCCCTGTTAAACAGGGGCAGAAAAATTGCCACAACACTGCAACCCCTCACAGATACTATAGTTGGAGTGCAGGAATGAGCCCTGCTGCAAATTATTGCATCAAAAATTGTAATTATACACCCCTGTTAAACATGGGCTGAAAAATTGGGCCTTGGGCACTGGTGCTGGTGCCACAACACTGCAACCCCTCACAGATACTCTAGTTGGAGCGCAGGAATGAGCCCTGCTGCAAAGTATTGCATCAAAAATTGTAATTATACGCCCCTGTTAAACAGGGGCAGAAAAATTGGGCCTTGGCCACTGGTGGCGGTGCCCAGAACCAAAAATGTTCTTACAAGCTATCAGCATGAAAATTGAGGAGGAAGAGGATTGTGACTCAGCATAACAGGATAGTCACTCAGCATCAGCATAGGCAGTCTTGAAGGGATCTCACATATAAAAAAAAATCAATCAGTTACATCAGCATCAGGTGCTTGGTAGCTTGTGATCCAAGACTGATTCATTTTTATGAAGGTCAGCCGATCAACTGATTCAGTGGACAGGCGCACTCTGTGATCGGTTACAAAGCCTCCAGCAGCACTGAATGTGCGTTCCGAAAGAACACTGGATGCAGGACAGGCCAGTAGCTCAATTGCATACTGTGCAAGCTCTAGCCAGTGATACATCCTCGAGACCCAGTAACCCAGAGGATTTTCGGTGGGAAAAGTGTCCAAGTCTGATCTTGCCCCTAGGTAATCCTGCACCATGTGAATCAGAAGCTTGCGATGGTTGCTGGAACCGATCAGGCCTTGGGGCTGCGGACTAAAAAATTGGCTGAATGCATCTGTCAGACGGCCACCTTCTCCACCGCTCCTTCTGTGACTGACCGAAGCCTCAGCAACACGTTGTCCCGGAGGACCTGGAAATTGTAACTTCCCAGGCTCTGGAAACGCGTTGCACAAACCTTTCTGCAAGGCCTCCCGAAGAGGTTTCATCTTCTGCGACGGCAAGATAAAGTTTGCAACCTTACCCTTTTAACGTGGATCAAGGAGGGTTGCCAGCCAGTATTCATCCCTCCCCTTGATACCACGAATAGGAGGATGCTTTGCAGGAGTCCTCTGGGTCACTAAGGATGACATGATCCACAGCCACCTCCTCCCAGCCACGTACAAGTCCATGGGTTTCTTCGGACTGTACATGAACCCTTGAAGACTGCTGCTGTTGCTGAGTGCCAGGCTCCACCTCCATGCTGACACAATCCTCTTCCTCCTCCTCCTCCTCCTTGTCCTCTTCCTGTGTGATCGGCGGGCACACAGGAACATTGTCCGGATAAAGGGGGCCTTGAGAGGTAAGGAAGTCCTCCTCTCTCTGTTCTGCCTCAAGTGCCCTGTCCATTATTCCACGCAGCGTGTGCTCCAACAGGTGGACAAGAGGGACAGTGTCACTGATGCATGCACTGTCACTGCTCACCATCCTCGTGGCCTCCTCAAATGGTGACAGGACAGTGCATGCATCCCTGATCATAGCCCACTGGCGTGGGGAAAAAAGAAACAAGGTCCCCTGACCCTGTCCTGGTGCCATAGTCGCATAGGTACTCATTGATGGCCCCCTGCAGCATGTGCAGCCGCTGCAGCATGGCCAACGTTGAGTTCCTCCTGGTGGGCATGTCACAGATTAGGTGGTTCTTGGGCAGGTTAAATTCCTTTTGGAGGTCAGCCAGCCGAGCACTGCCATTATATGACCTGTGGAAATTCACACAGACTTTCCTGGCGTGCCTCAGGACATCCTGTAAGCCCGGGTACCTGCCCAAGAACCGCTGCACCACCAAGTTAAGGATGTGAGCCAAACAGGGCACATGAGTCAGTTGTCCCTGTCAGAGGGCAGAGAGGAGGTTGATACCATTGTCGCAAACCACCATACCTGCCTTAAGCTGGCGTGGCGCCAACCACCTCTGAACCTGCCCCTGCAGAGCTGACAGAATCTCTGCCCCAGTGTGGCTCCTGTCCCCCAAGCACACCAGCTCAAGCACCGCATGGCATCTTTTTGCCTGCTTGCTTGCGTAGCCCCCTGAACGCCTACGGAGCACCGCTGGTTCCGAGGACAAATCATCACAGGAAGAGGCCATGGAGAAAGAAGAGGAGTAGGGGGGGGAGAGGTGTGGCAGAATCAAAACTAGTAGAATTTTGGAGGCATGGTGGCGGAACAACCTCCAACACTACTGCACCCTGTCCTGCATCCTTCCCAGCTGCCAGAAGGGTCACCCAGTGCGTGGTGAAAGATAGGTAACGTCCCTGTCCATGCCTGCTGAACCATGAGTCAGCGGTAATATGCACCTTACCGCTGACTGCCCTGTCCAGCGAGGCTAAGACATTGCCTTCCACATGCCGGTAGAGAGCCGGAATCACCTTCCGTGAGAAAAAGTGGTGTTGGGAACCTGCCACTGGGGAACCGCACATTCCACAAACTCACGGAAGGGGGCAGAGTCTACCAACTGAAAAGGCAGCAGTTGAAGTGCTAGCAATTTAGCCAAGCTAGCATTCAACCGCTGGGCATGTGGATGGCTAGGAGCGAACTTCTTTCGGCGGTGCAGCAGCTGGGGCAGGGAAATTTGCTTGGTACAATCTGACATTGGTGTACCGATAGCAGATTGCCCATAAGTACTTGGCTGTGACATACCTAATTCTACACCTTCATTCCTCTCAGTGCAGGTTTCAGAGAGGACTGAAGGTATAGTGGGGTTGGAGATCCCAGCTGATGAGGAGCAAGGAGAGGTCCGCTTTGTTCTTTGGTGTGGGTCTTTTAGGCACGCTTGCCAACGAATTGCATAGCAGGTCGACATATGTCTGGTCAAGCATGTGGTGCCCAAGCGGGTGATGTTTTGGCCATGCGAGATACGCTTGAGACATATGTTGCAAATAGCAGTGGTGGGATCTGATGCACTGGTCTCAAAAAAGGCCCACACCAAAGAACTTTTAGAATAACGCACAGAGACAGCAGCGCCCTGCACATGTGGAGCTCTGCGGTGTGATGCAGTCAGTGTGCTGCCCTTAAGCTGGCCCCTGGAGGTCATCCTGCCTTGTTGGAGTTGTGGCTCCTCCTCCTGCTCCTCTCTCCTATCAGGCACCCACATGTTGTCAGTGACCTCATCATCCCCTCCCTCCTCATCACTGGAGCAAAGCTGGCAGTATGCTGCAGCTGGGGGAACATGACTGCCAGATTGCTGTGCTTCTTGGGCACCCCCTCTCTCTGGGCTCATGTTACTGCCTTCCTCTAGCTGGGTACCATCATTGGAGCTTTCAAAACGCTGGGCATCCTCCTGGAGCATGTACCCAACACTGTGGTCAAACAGTTTGTGGGACTTCTCAGGAGGACATGGTGGGGCTAGGGAAGGAGTGACTGATGTCATTGAGCCGAGGGACGAGGCTGCGTTGGCAGCTGCTTTGCCAGACAAAGTACCCTGAGCCTGGGTGAGAGAGGATGAGGAGGATGAGGGCGGCTTGGTCATCCACTCTACCAAGTCTTCCGCATGTTGCGGCTCAACATGGCCAGCTGCCGAAAAAAAGGACAAGCATGTCCCATGGCCACGTGCTGATGAGGATGCACCGTCTCCACGACCAGCAATGTTGCCTCTAGACACAGAGTTCCCTCTTTTATTGGCTTGTGACTGTCTGCTTCTCCT
>JBBGZY010000245.1:0-75000 GCA_037952925.1 Lithobates clamitans | reverse complement strand
GCGGAAAGATATGTTTGGCGGAAAAACAACATTGCACATCACCAAAAGAACACCATACCCACAGTGAAGCATGGTGGTGGCAGCATCATGCTTTGGGGCTGTTTTTCTTCAGCTGGAACAGGGGCCTTAGTCAAGGTAGAGGGAATTATGAACAGTTTCAAATACCAGTCAATATTGGCACAAAACCTGCAGACTTTTGCTAGAAAGCTAAATATGAAGAGGAACTTCATCTTTCAGCATGACAACAACCCAAAGCATACATCCAAATCAACAAAGGAATAGCTTCACCAGAAGAATATTCAAGTTTTAGAATGGCCCAGCCAGAGCCCAGACCTGAATCTGATTTAAAATCTGTGTGCATATAGTAGGGTTACCGAAGAAAGTAGAGGGCAGGGACGCTACTGAGTTGGTTGAACAATGGTTTTTAAATACTTTTGGTAAGGAAGCGTTCACCCCCTTATTTGTGGTTGAAAGAGCCCACCGAGTCCCCACCAGAGCTTTTACAGGGAATGCTCCCCGGCCCATGTTGGCGCGCATTTTGCATTACCGTGATAGGGAAAAAGTGCTCCGCATGAAGCGAGAAAGGCCCAACATCCAATACAATGGTGTTCGGGTGTCATTCTACTCCGATTTTTTGACAGAAGTGCAACAACAATGCTCTAAGTTTTTTATGTCGAACAACAGCTGCAGCGTTTGGGACTGCCCTATGCTATGTTATATCTAGCCTGTTTGCTAGTCACTGCTGAGGTCCGGGTGCACTTCTTTGTTACTGCACTCGAGGCGGTGGCCTGGCTGGATATCCCTAAGCCTGCACTGTGGCAAAGGCCCAGAAATGAACATGAACATTGAAGGTTGCATTGCTACTTAAAGACCCGACAGGAGAATTTCTGTTCTAATGTGTCCATGGTTATGTCAAAGTCAACCCGGCCGCTCCACTTCAATGTTTCTAAGCAATAACTCTGTTTAGCTGCTATCTATCACAACTGTGTAGTACTGCAGCTGGCAGGGCGCTGTTCAGTTCTCAACTGTTTTGAGTGTTCGGGGGAGCCGTTGTTGCCCCTATGGACTGATTTTTGTTCTTTTTTTCCAACTTCTTTTGCTGTTGGAGATGTCACGTGCAGGTCTGGTATTTTTATGTATACATGAATGGAATTACCCACCAATGGATTATTCATACCCTGATAACTTCAAACCCTGTAAGGCCACTTGGCCTGGAATTATTTGTCTTCTACAAACATATACTTTACCATGGCGGATTTCCCAATAGTGACTTGGAATTTTTCGAGGCCTTGGTAGCCCTTTAAAAAGGATGATGGTGTCCACTGTCCTTCGCAAGTATCACCATGCACTTATTGGACTACAAGAAACACACCTCACAGATTCCCTGGGTAGGCTGGGCGTACCACTCTGTTCACACCTCCGATTCTAGGTGGGTGAGCATCTTGGTGCATAAATCCCTCGAATTCCAGGAATTTCACTCACATATTTCTTCAGAAGGACGCTATATGTTTCTCTACTACAAAGTGAATACAGTGACTTGTGTGCTGGCAATGGTATATATACCTTCTCTGTTCTCCTCAGTACTGCTGAGGGAATTGGTGTCCTTTGCATCATCTAACCCTGATGCCCCTATCTATATCTTGGGGGACTTTAATGGGATAGACACACTGCGACCAACATAATGTCTTCCGCTAGGAGCACAGCTCTTTCCAGATTTCTTGCAGAAATGGAATGGGTTGATATGTGGCGTGTGAGACACCCTTATACACCCCAATTTTCGTGCTTCTCTAAAACCCACTTCTCTCTGTCCCGCATAGACCTCTGTGTGGGATCTGCATTCGCTCTCCCCCTAGTGAGTAGGATAGAGTATGCACAGAGAGGGGTCTCTGATCACTCTCCCTTAGATTTATGGCTCAAAGCAAAATTGCGGACTAATCTAAAGAGAGCTAACTGGCGGTTAAACACATATTGGCTAAATTTATTGCCCTCTGATATTGACATTAGGTCCCAAATTGAACAATTTTTCCATGAGAATGCATTATATGAGGATGGATTACTACGCTGGGATGCATTTAAGTGCTTTCTTAGGGGGGTGTTTATATCCACTATAAATGGTATTAAATCTAACACAAGAGCACGAGAAACAGTTGACTAGACACGTTAGGGAATTGGAGGAGGAGTATGTTGCCAATCCAACAGAAAGTTTAAAGGCCTCTTGGGTATCAGCTCAGGATGCTCTAAGTAAAGCTATTAGTTTGAGGGCAGAAAATAAGTGTTTCTTTTCCAGGGTGACTTTTTACGAGGAGGGGGAGCAGACTGGCCGCTTGCTGGCAAAATTTGTCAATGTCCGCACCACAGTCTCTAACATTGGGGCTTTGAAATTGGTGACTGGTAGGCTGACTAATACACCTGATGGTATTATGGCCGAATTGGTATGCTATTACGTGGATCTATATGCCTCAAGGGTGACTTATAACCCAGAGGACCTTGACAATTATTAACAGTGGGTATGCTTGCCTCGGCTCTCGGATTCCCAGCGGGATGCACTTGACGGGCCCCCCACCTTGGAAGAGCTGTAGGAGGCGGTGAGACTGTTCCCTGCGTCCAAAGCTCCCGGGGGCGATGGGCTGCCCATAGAGGTGTATCAGGGATACCCGGATCTACTGTTACCTAAGTTCTTCTAGGTGTTAAATGAAGCTAGACTTAAAGCGGAGTTCCACACAAAAATGGAACTTCCGCTTTTCGGAACCCTCCCCTCCTCCGGTGTCACATTTGGCACCTTTCAGGGGGGAGGGGGGTGCAGATACCTGTCTAAGACAGGTATTTGCACCTACTTCTGGCATAGACTCCCATGGGAGTCTACGCCTCTTCCCGTCCCCACCGCGCTGTCTCCTGGGAAACGCACAGCTCCCAGGAGAGAGCGGGGACCACTTGAGACGCGCAGCGCGACTTGCGCATGCGCAGTAGGGAACCGGGAAGTGAAGCCGCAACGCTTCACTTCCTGATTCCCTCACCTAGGATGGCGGCGGCAGCTGCCGAGAACCGAGCGGGTTCTCGGCGTTGCCTGCCGTCATCGCTGGACCCTGGGACAGGTAAGTGGCCATGTATTAAAAGTCAGCAGCTGCAGTATTTGTAGCTGCTGGCTTTTAATATTTTTTTTTTTGGCGGTGTGAGTGGACCCCCGCTTTAAACAACAGCTGCCTCTCTCAATGACACGGGCCAGTATTGTCCTGCTTCTCAAAACAGACAAGCCACCTACAGAGCCCAATTCTTATAGGCCTATCTCCCTTCTTCAAATGGACATAACATACATATGTATACCTTTGCTAAACATATTAGCAAAGGTGCTTGCCAGGACAGTGAATACTGTTATTTCAGCCCTCATACACAAGGATCAGGTGAGATTTATGCCTAACAAGTCGACAGCGGTAAACCTCAGGCGACTGTATGTTAATATACAAACTCCTGCAGACAATGAGGGAGCCAGGGCTCTGCTGTCATTGGACGACAATAAGGCATTTAACAGCATTGAGTGGGGATACCTCTGGGCTATCCTAAAAAAGTTTGGGTTCGGTGCCAGTTTCGTATCGTGGGTCGGCCTGATGTATCATCAACCGCAAGCATCCATTAGAGAGGGTAGCTCAGTTTCTAATAGCTTTCACTTAGGGAGGGGCACCAGGCAGGGATGCCCCCTCCCACTGCTGCTATTTGCTCTGGCAATAGAGCCACTGTCAGCACATATTAGGGCCCTTGAAAGTATAGTGGTGTTCAGATATGGCACCATACAAGAGAAGATTCTGCTTTATGCAGACAATATACTTCTCTTGTTGGGGGACACGGATATATCGGTACGAACACTGATGTCCATTGTAACAGATTTCGGTAGGTTTTCCGGCCTCACAATCAATTGGTCCAAATACGCACTTTTGCCCCTGGATCAAGAATTACACTCACAATTAGACACTTACTGTCCAGTCCCCACAGGGGTGGCTCCAGGCGAAAATTTTTGGTGGTGCTGTGCAGGTGCTGTAATAAAAACAGAGGGTGCTGACGTGGCATGCGAAGCGCACCGCAAAATTTGTGGGTGTGGCTAAAATGGGTGTGACCAAATGTCAGTGATTCTTCCTGATCTATATCTTATAGTGTGCCACCTTACCCTCTTTGTATAGGCTAAAAAGAGCCTGGAGGTACACTCAAGAGATTGTGAAGTAAAATAAGCTCAATTGAGGCCGACAATTATAGCCCCCGGCATATGTCAGGGCCAGCAATAACCTCAAGTCAGTGGATAGTAGTTAAGTATTAAAATTCAACAGCCACAAAGAAGCCAGAGAACCATCTAAAAACTCAGTTACACATTGATAACAGGCCATGCAGTTGGGCACGTTGTCCCATACCCAAAAAACTACAAAATGTCCAAAAGGTAATTATCACCACAATGTACGCCACAATTATTCAAAGAAAGCAGTAAAAGCATTAAAAGTATCAATAAATATATAAATTAAATATGTGTTAAAAATGATAAAAGTGTAATCTGTATATACATATAAAGTGCAATGTGCAACACAAGTGACCCCTATTAGAATTTCAATTCAACAAAGTTCATTAGAATTGTCTGCAAGAAGATTGAATCCTCTGCAAGGGTGAAAACTCACCAGAGGTTAAGGTAAAGCAAGGAGCAACCGGTTGGGACTTTATATGAGAACGCAAGGCTACCACCGCCAGGCGCCTCCATCCCTGTTAGTTTAAAAAAAGGAGAAAGGAAGGTGGGACTTTATATGAAGAATGCACCCTTGGAGAAATCACGATATACATGAAAATGGGTAGTAACAACACTATGGGCATGGATGACAAACATACGATACAATTGGCAGTCAATAGTTTATTGGTATATAAAAAATATCAATAATAGTAATAGTAGCATAATAAAATAATGACAAGGTCAGTTCATATTTTAGAACATTGTATAAAACCAAGTACATTAGATAGATTGGTATAACAATGATAGTGACACCAACAGTAAAGACATAGTAGATTAATATCATGCACATCATAGAAAGCCATTTTCATAAAAGCGTGTCTCCCTGGTAAAAAATGTATCATAATTCGTTGGTACGATCCAGTTGGTAAATATGGTAGTATTGGTAAAGTACAGTATGTGCAAAAAGGCATCTATTGGCTCTACGCGTTTCGTGGCGACTGCCACTCTTCAGGAGCAGGTATGAGAAGGATGTCTATATATATTGAAACACATAATTAATATGTAGACTAAAATATAATGGTATGATCATTGTTTTAAAGAGGGAAAGGAGAGGGGAAAGGACCTCAATTTACCATAACTACTTACAGATATGTCAATGAGACTAGGTGAAGGCGTGAAGGGCCGGAAGGTCGACCGGGAGCAGACACCAGTCCCGGGAGCTGAGGTGGACAAACCCAGGCGTAGATGGATCGCCAGAGGGAGATACTGCTTCCCAGGGAAGGGCCCCCATGGATGGGGAGGAGAAAAAAGTAGTGTGCCATAAGAGTGTGACTATCTCTGAAAAAGAATAATTGGGTGAAATAAATAGGGTGGGACAATAAGTGTAGTACAAAGAGTGACTGGTAATAACTGTAATCAGAAATGGCTAAGTACAAGGTGTGGGGGTAGATACAACCCCCCAGTAGGAATAATGAAAAAGAAGAAAAAGTGTAGATAGCTAGTTAACCCCAAGACTGGGGTAGTTAGGATCCAAGGTAAAGAAATGTGAACACTAGATAGCGTGATGGTAAGGGGTAGGGGGTAAGAGGGTGGGTACCCGAAGGTTACCTGATAAATAGCGAAGTAGGTGAATTCCAAAGTACACCATGACCATGGGGGTGACAGACCCTGAAGGGAGCATAGATCCACTATGAGGAGTATAAATACCCCAGTAAGTGGGGGTGTCCACCAGCGTCACGCTCGGCCAAGGAGAGGAGAGGGCACCAAAGCGGCGAGCGGCGAACGCCGCTTCCGTTCGGCGCCAAACACCTCGTGGAGGACGTGGAGTGGAAACACAACGTCGCTGCGTCAACGTCACTGATGTGCGACGCTGCGCAGGCGGCGTAGGAGGCGTGACGCCGATGCGCAATTGGGTGCCCGCCCAGACCCCGACGGACCTAGGAGAGGAAGAGAGGGGAGGGGGAGGGCCCCAGGAGTGCATCGCAGCTCCCGGAACTAGGCGGAGCCCGGCCGGAGTGGACCGGCCCAAGGCACAGCCCAACCCAGCAACCATAGCATAACAAGTAGCCATAACAACATGGTAAATAGCATATAGCTCAGCTCCTCAAATCCTAAAGTAATACATGTATCTCAATGATCAATGAAGGCGATGTGTTTAAATATATAAGAACTAAATATGCGTAACACTGGAGAGTACCAACATAATTGTATAAGGGTAAGGGTGCATGCTTCCATCCCTATTATGAATATGCAAAGCAAGGAGCAACCGGTTGGGACTTTATATGAGAACGCAAGGCTACCACCGCCAGGCGCCTCCATCCCTGTTAGTTTAAAAAAAGGAGAAAGGAAGGTGGGACTTTATATGAAGAATGCACCCTTGGAGAAATCACGATATACATGAAAATGGGTAGTAACAACACTATGGGCATGGATGACAAACATACGATACAATTGGCAGTCAATAGTTTATTGGTATATAAAAAATATCAATAATAGTAATAGTAGCATAATAAAATAATGACAAGGTCAGTTCATATTTTAGAACATTGTATAAAACCAAGTACATTAGATAGATTGGTATAACAATGATAGTGACACCAACAGTAAAGACATAGTAGATTAATATCATGCACATCATAGAAAGCCATTTTCATAAAAGCGTGTCTCCCTGGTAAAAAATGTATCATAATTCGTTGGTACGATCCAGTTGGTAAATATGGTAGTATTGGTAAAGTACAGTATGTGCAAAAAGGCATCTATTGGCTCTACGCGTTTCGTGGCGACTGCCACTCTTCAGGAGCAGGTATGAGAAGGATGTCTATATATATTGAAACACATAATTAATATGTAGACTAAAATATAATGGTATGATCATTGTTTTAAAGAGGGAAAGGAGAGGGGAAAGGACCTCAATTTACCATAACTACTTACAGATATGTCAATGAGACTAGGTGAAGGCGTGAAGGGCCGGAAGGTCGACCGGGAGCAGACACCAGTCCCGGGAGCTGAGGTGGACAAACCCAGGCGTAGATGGATCGCCAGAGGGAGATACTGCTTCCCAGGGAAGGGCCCCCATGGATGGGGAGGAGAAAAAAGTAGTGTGCCATAAGAGTGTGACTATCTCTGAAAAAGAATAATTGGGTGAAATAAATAGGGTGGGACAATAAGTGTAGTACAAAGAGTGACTGGTAATAACTGTAATCAGAAATGGCTAAGTACAAGGTGTGGGGGTAGATACAACCCCCCAGTAGGAATAATGAAAAAGAAGAAAAAGTGTAGATAGCTAGTTAACCCCAAGACTGGGGTAGTTAGGATCCAAGGTAAAGAAATGTGAACACTAGATAGCGTGATGGTAAGGGGTAGGGGGTAAGAGGGTGGGTACCCGAAGGTTACCTGATAAATAGCGAAGTAGGTGAATTCCAAAGTACACCATGACCATGGGGGTGACAGACCCTGAAGGGAGCATAGATCCACTATGAGGAGTATAAATACCCCAGTAAGTGGGGGTGTCCACCAGCGTCACGCTCGGCCAAGGAGAGGAGAGGGCACCAAAGCGGCGAGCGGCGAACGCCGCTTCCGTTCGGCGCCAAACACCTCGTGGAGGACGTGGAGTGGAAACACAACGTCGCTGCGTCAACGTCACTGATGTGCGACGCTGCGCAGGCGGCGTAGGAGGCGTGACGCCGATGCGCAATTGGGTGCCCGCCCAGACCCCGACGGACCTAGGAGAGGAAGAGAGGGGAGGGGGAGGGCCCCAGGAGTGCATCGCAGCTCCCGGAACTAGGCGGAGCCCGGCCGGAGTGGACCGGCCCAAGGCACAGCCCAACCCAGCAACCATAGCATAACAAGTAGCCATAACAACATGGTAAATAGCATATAGCTCAGCTCCTCAAATCCTAAAGTAATACATGTATCTCAATGATCAATGAAGGCGATGTGTTTAAATATATAAGAACTAAATATGCGTAACACTGGAGAGTACCAACATAATTGTATAAGGGTAAGGGTGCATGCTTCCATCCCTATTATGAATATGCAAAGCAAGGAGCAACCGGTTGGGACTTTATATGAGAACGCAAGGCTACCACCGCCAGGCGCCTCCATCCCTGTTAGTTTAAAAAAAGGAGAAAGGAAGGTGGGACTTTATATGAAGAATGCACCCTTGGAGAAATCACGATATACATGAAAATGGGTAGTAACAACACTATGGGCATGGATGACAAACATACGATACAATTGGCAGTCAATAGTTTATTGGTATATAAAAAATATCAATAATAGTAATAGTAGCATAATAAAATAATGACAAGGTCAGTTCATATTTTAGAACATTGTATAAAACCAAGTACATTAGATAGATTGGTATAACAATGATAGTGACACCAACAGTAAAGACATAGTAGATTAATATCATGCACATCATAGAAAGCCATTTTCATAAAAGCGTGTCTCCCTGGTAAAAAATGTATCATAATTCGTTGGTACGATCCAGTTGGTAAATATGGTAGTATTGGTAAAGTACAGTATGTGCAAAAAGGCATCTATTGGCTCTACGCGTTTCGTGGCGACTGCCACTCTTCAGGAGCAGGTATGAGAAGGATGTCTATATATATTGAAACACATAATTAATATGTAGACTAAAATATAATGGTATGATCATTGTTTTAAAGAGGGAAAGGAGAGGGGAAAGGACCTCAATTTACCATAACTACTTACAGATATGTCAATGAGACTAGGTGAAGGCGTGAAGGGCCGGAAGGTCGACCGGGAGCAGACACCAGTCCCGGGAGCTGAGGTGGACAAACCCAGGCGTAGATGGATCGCCAGAGGGAGATACTGCTTCCCAGGGAAGGGCCCCCATGGATGGGGAGGAGAAAAAAGTAGTGTGCCATAAGAGTGTGACTATCTCTGAAAAAGAATAATTGGGTGAAATAAATAGGGTGGGACAATAAGTGTAGTACAAAGAGTGACTGGTAATAACTGTAATCAGAAATGGCTAAGTACAAGGTGTGGGGGTAGATACAACCCCCCAGTAGGAATAATGAAAAAGAAGAAAAAGTGTAGATAGCTAGTTAACCCCAAGACTGGGGTAGTTAGGATCCAAGGTAAAGAAATGTGAACACTAGATAGCGTGATGGTAAGGGGTAGGGGGTAAGAGGGTGGGTACCCGAAGGTTACCTGATAAATAGCGAAGTAGGTGAATTCCAAAGTACACCATGACCATGGGGGTGACAGACCCTGAAGGGAGCATAGATCCACTATGAGGAGTATAAATACCCCAGTAAGTGGGGGTGTCCACCAGCGTCACGCTCGGCCAAGGAGAGGAGAGGGCACCAAAGCGGCGAGCGGCGAACGCCGCTTCCGTTCGGCGCCAAACACCTCGTGGAGGACGTGGAGTGGAAACACAACGTCGCTGCGTCAACGTCACTGATGTGCGACGCTGCGCAGGCGGCGTAGGAGGCGTGACGCCGATGCGCAATTGGGTGCCCGCCCAGACCCCGACGGACCTAGGAGAGGAAGAGAGGGGAGGGGGAGGGCCCCAGGAGTGCATCGCAGCTCCCGGAACTAGGCGGAGCCCGGCCGGAGTGGACCGGCCCAAGGCACAGCCCAACCCAGCAACCATAGCATAACAAGTAGCCATAACAACATGGTAAATAGCATATAGCTCAGCTCCTCAAATCCTAAAGTAATACATGTATCTCAATGATCAATGAAGGCGATGTGTTTAAATATATAAGAACTAAATATGCGTAACACTGGAGAGTACCAACATAATTGTATAAGGGTAAGGGTGCATGCTTCCATCCCTATTATGAATATGCAAAGCAAGGAGCAACCGGTTGGGACTTTATATGAGAACGCAAGGCTACCACCGCCAGGCGCCTCCATCCCTGTTAGTTTAAAAAAAGGAGAAAGGAAGGTGGGACTTTATATGAAGAATGCACCCTTGGAGAAATCACGATATACATGAAAATGGGTAGTAACAACACTATGGGCATGGATGACAAACATACGATACAATTGGCAGTCAATAGTTTATTGGTATATAAAAAATATCAATAATAGTAATAGTAGCATAATAAAATAATGACAAGGTCAGTTCATATTTTAGAACATTGTATAAAACCAAGTACATTAGATAGATTGGTATAACAATGATAGTGACACCAACAGTAAAGACATAGTAGATTAATATCATGCACATCATAGAAAGCCATTTTCATAAAAGCGTGTCTCCCTGGTAAAAAATGTATCATAATTCGTTGGTACGATCCAGTTGGTAAATATGGTAGTATTGGTAAAGTACAGTATGTGCAAAAAGGCATCTATTGGCTCTACGCGTTTCGTGGCGACTGCCACTCTTCAGGAGCAGGTATGAGAAGGATGTCTATATATATTGAAACACATAATTAATATGTAGACTAAAATATAATGGTATGATCATTGTTTTAAAGAGGGAAAGGAGAGGGGAAAGGACCTCAATTTACCATAACTACTTACAGATATGTCAATGAGACTAGGTGAAGGCGTGAAGGGCCGGAAGGTCGACCGGGAGCAGACACCAGTCCCGGGAGCTGAGGTGGACAAACCCAGGCGTAGATGGATCGCCAGAGGGAGATACTGCTTCCCAGGGAAGGGCCCCCATGGATGGGGAGGAGAAAAAAGTAGTGTGCCATAAGAGTGTGACTATCTCTGAAAAAGAATAATTGGGTGAAATAAATAGGGTGGGACAATAAGTGTAGTACAAAGAGTGACTGGTAATAACTGTAATCAGAAATGGCTAAGTACAAGGTGTGGGGGTAGATACAACCCCCCAGTAGGAATAATGAAAAAGAAGAAAAAGTGTAGATAGCTAGTTAACCCCAAGACTGGGGTAGTTAGGATCCAAGGTAAAGAAATGTGAACACTAGATAGCGTGATGGTAAGGGGTAGGGGGTAAGAGGGTGGGTACCCGAAGGTTACCTGATAAATAGCGAAGTAGGTGAATTCCAAAGTACACCATGACCATGGGGGTGACAGACCCTGAAGGGAGCATAGATCCACTATGAGGAGTATAAATACCCCAGTAAGTGGGGGTGTCCACCAGCGTCACGCTCGGCCAAGGAGAGGAGAGGGCACCAAAGCGGCGAGCGGCGAACGCCGCTTCCGTTCGGCGCCAAACACCTCGTGGAGGACGTGGAGTGGAAACACAACGTCGCTGCGTCAACGTCACTGATGTGCGACGCTGCGCAGGCGGCGTAGGAGGCGTGACGCCGATGCGCAATTGGGTGCCCGCCCAGACCCCGACGGACCTAGGAGAGGAAGAGAGGGGAGGGGGAGGGCCCCAGGAGTGCATCGCAGCTCCCGGAACTAGGCGGAGCCCGGCCGGAGTGGACCGGCCCAAGGCACAGCCCAACCCAGCAACCATAGCATAACAAGTAGCCATAACAACATGGTAAATAGCATATAGCTCAGCTCCTCAAATCCTAAAGTAATACATGTATCTCAATGATCAATGAAGGCGATGTGTTTAAATATATAAGAACTAAATATGCGTAACACTGGAGAGTACCAACATAATTGTATAAGGGTAAGGGTGCATGCTTCCATCCCTATTATGAATATGCAAAGCAAGGAGCAACCGGTTGGGACTTTATATGAGAACGCAAGGCTACCACCGCCAGGCGCCTCCATCCCTGTTAGTTTAAAAAAAGGAGAAAGGAAGGTGGGACTTTATATGAAGAATGCACCCTTGGAGAAATCACGATATACATGAAAATGGGTAGTAACAACACTATGGGCATGGATGACAAACATACGATACAATTGGCAGTCAATAGTTTATTGGTATATAAAAAATATCAATAATAGTAATAGTAGCATAATAAAATAATGACAAGGTCAGTTCATATTTTAGAACATTGTATAAAACCAAGTACATTAGATAGATTGGTATAACAATGATAGTGACACCAACAGTAAAGACATAGTAGATTAATATCATGCACATCATAGAAAGCCATTTCCATAAAAGCGTGTCTCCCTGGTAAAAAATGTATCATAATTCGTTGGTACGATCCAGTTGGTAAATATGGTAGTATTGGTAAAGTACAGTATGTGCAAAAAGGCATCTATTGGCTCTACGCGTTTCGTGGCGACTGCCACTCTTCAGGAGCAGGTATGAGAAGGATGTCTATATATATTGAAACACATAATTAATATGTAGACTAAAATATAATGGTATGATCATTGTTTTAAAGAGGGAAAGGAGAGGGGAAAGGACCTCAATTTACCATAACTACTTACAGATATGTCAATGAGACTAGGTGAAGGCGTGAAGGGCCGGAAGGTCGACCGGGAGCAGACACCAGTCCCGGGAGCTGAGGTGGACAAACCCAGGCGTAGATGGATCGCCAGAGGGAGATACTGCTTCCCAGGGAAGGGCCCCCATGGATGGGGAGGAGAAAAAAGTAGTGTGCCATAAGAGTGTGACTATCTCTGAAAAAGAATAATTGGGTGAAATAAATAGGGTGGGACAATAAGTGTAGTACAAAGAGTGACTGGTAATAACTGTAATCAGAAATGGCTAAGTACAAGGTGTGGGGGTAGATACAACCCCCCAGTAGGAATAATGAAAAAGAAGAAAAAGTGTAGATAGCTAGTTAACCCCAAGACTGGGGTAGTTAGGATCCAAGGTAAAGAAATGTGAACACTAGATAGCGTGATGGTAAGGGGTAGGGTTAAGGTAAGGTAGTGCAGTATGATGTTATTTGGCACAGTGCATTTTTGAAAAGTAGTGCATGCACTACTTTTTGTGCAGTCTGATGCAGTTTGCAGCCATTCAAATAATAGGCTGCGAAATCGCACCACACTGAATTGCACAGAAACTTGGAGCAAGCTCCTTTGAAAACTGATTTACGCGCATTTTGCTTTTCGGCGGTGTTCGGCAGGAGGTGAGGAGGCGATATATTAGGATGCTACTTACTTAATACCTTGGAATGTCAACTTTCTAAAAAGGGGTCATTTGGGGGGTATTTGTACTTTCCTGACTTGTTAGTGTCTCAAGAAATGAGATACACCTGATGTACTGAAGGCCTGATCAGATGTGATCAATTTTCAGTGATTGGCACCATAGTTTGTAGACTCTATAACTTTCACAAAGACCAAATAATATACACTAATTTGGGTTATTTTTAGCAAAGCTATGCAGCCGTATAAATTTTGGCCAAAATTTATGAAGAAAAATTACTAATTTGCAAAATTTTATGACAGAAACAAAGAAAAGGGCTGTTTTTCCACAATTTTATTTATAGCACAAAAAATAAAAAACTCACTAGTGATTAAATACCACCAAAAGAAAGCTCTATTTGTGTGAAAAAAAGGACACAAATTTCATATGGGTACAGTGTTGCATGACTGAGTAATTCAAAGTGTGAAAGCGCTGAAAGCTGAAAATTGGTCTGGGCAGGAAGGGGGTGTAAGTGCCCTGTATTGAGGTGGTTAAAGCCCAGAGGTCTTTGGATAATCTTGCACTTTCACCCATGCCGGTGTTCGCCCTTTTGCAGCAGGCCTCCTCCACCAAAGGCTTTATTTCCAATTGCTATGCCTAATGGGAATATACCTGGACAAATATCCCAGCTGGGCCTGTGATAGCTGGGTAGCGGATGTCAGAGAGATACCGGGGGAACTGTGGGAGGAGGCCCTAGAAAATGTTCAGATAAGCACATTGTATGTATCATAGCGAATATCCCAGCTTTACATCCTATTGCGGACACACCACACCCCGCTTAAGCTCCACTGCATGGGACTACGTCCAATTGATTTAATCCACCTCATGTAGAGAGATCCGAAGCTCCACCATTATTGGGGGTCGGTAGTGGCAGCGATTAATACTGCCCTGCAGGTCTCAATTCCGATGGAACCATAACAATGTGTTTTGGGCATGCTTGACGGTGTCATCCATAATAAATACTTAAAGTGGGGTTCCACCCAAAAAAAAAAACTACATGAAAAATCCTAAAAAAAAATACAAAAAAAATTAGGATATTTTTTTTTTTTTTTTACTTACCTCTAAATGCCTGTTGCTAGGGGGTCCCTCGTAGTCTGCCTCTTCCATTGCCTGGGCTGGTGACATCACTTTCCCCTCGGCACAGGAAGGGCTCAGCTCTGCTCCCTCCCTCCTGTCAATCATCTGGAACCCATTACAGGTCCCAGGTGACTGAGCGGCCAATCATGGCGCGCGGCGCCGCTCACGCATGCGCAGTGGATGCCAGGCTGTGGAGCCACAGCCCGGCGCCCTGAGTTGCAATGCCGGCGCCGCTGAACGGAGCGGGGCTTCGATCCCCCGCATCGTTGGACCCTGGGACAGGTAAATGTCCACTTAAAAGTTAGTAGCTGCAGTATTTGTAGCTGCTGACTTTTAATTTTTTTTTTTTGACTGGACCTCGGGTGGAACTCCTCTTTAAAGGAGGCAGCAGCGAGGGCACTATTTTAGGCCCGTAGGCTCATATTTATGGAATGGATCTCTCCGGATCCCCACACAGCTAAAATGTGGCTAGAACAGGTGGGCACTATGTTAAGATTTGAAAAACGTATATACCAGCAATGAGGTAGTCCCTTTAAATATCAGAAGGTAAGGGGAAGCTGGTTAAATACACTGGGTCTTTGAGCAATCCAGAACCAACCTGGGCACCTAAACTAGGAAGGTACACACGATCGGACTTTCCGCCAACAAAACCGTGGCATTTTGTCTGAAGGGCTTTGGCTCAAACTTGTCTTGCATACACACGATCACTCAAATGTTGGCCAACAATTACAAACATAGTGATGTACAGTACTACGTGGTTTTTCAGATCTTTAGCACCACCCTTTGGGCTCCTTCTGCTAATTTTGTGTTAGTAGAAGTTTGGTGAGTGTTGATTCACGCTTTTCTTTTTCCGTTTTTCATTTAACACTTTTCAGTTCGCACATTTCATTTCGTGCTTTTCAGTACTTTTCTGAACGGCCATTCGTCAACCAGACATGTTGCGGAATCAGAGAAGATAACGTGTTATTTATTATTGGCCTTGGAGTTATTGTTTTGACATTTTTTTTGGTTGAATAACGATTTGATTTGGTATATTTTCTATATTTTTGGATGCATAGAATGCACTTTTTGGTTAAGTTAGCAGATAGCATGTCTAATTTTTTTTTTCTTTTTTAATGCACAATAAAAAAATTGTGTAGAATAATACTTGGCTATGTGTTTTACTTCAAATGATAGTTTGGGAGTAGGCAGTTACATTTTAAAAAATACAATGTTAAACTGACATGGGACACCAACATAGTTGTATCGTTGATCTTAAAAACTACGGGATAATGGTGTTGTGGTAACTTGCCCAAATAAAAAAAAGCATAATAATATTATTCTTGATATCACTAGAAAAAAAGCCTTTGAAAATTTGTTTGCAATAACTCCATCAGTATCACCAGCCAGGGCTGGATTAACATAGGGGCTGGTGGAGCTGCAGCTCCAGGCCCCTCACTCAATATAGGCACATGGCAGTGGTTTATCAATTCCTGTGTGCCTTCCTGAATGAAGAGGAGCCCTCTGTGCACACATGGAGGAGACAAGTGTTAGTCACTGCAGCCAAGTCCTGTCTCTGCCGATGCCTGACTCCTATCACAGGATCTGTTACATTCACACAGATCCTCCATGTCTGGGGGAGGGGCGCTGATGTCCTAACCAGCAGGAGCCCGGGAGGAAGGACATCTCACATGCTGTTATGATAAGGTCAGTACATTTGTTAGGGAGATGTTCTGTAATTATTGTGCTAGGGGACAGACTGCTGCTTCCCCCCATGTAATGTGCTCTCTTGTGCCCAGTGCCCACCATGTCATGTGCATTGCAGTGCCCCCATGTAATGTGCAGTGCCCAGTATGTAATGTGCAGTGCCCATTATGTCGTGCTGTGCCTTGCAGTGCCCCCATGTAATGTGCAGTGCCCAGTATGTGATGTGCAGTGCCCACTATGTCGTGCTGTGCCTTGCAGTGCCCACCATTCAATGTGCAGTGCCCACTATGTCATGTGATGTGCCATCCAGTGCCAACCATGTCATGTGCTGTGCCTTGCAATGCCCGCTATGTAATTTGCAGTGTCCACCATGTCATGTGCTATGCTGTGCCCACCCTACCATTTGTTGTGCCCAGCATGTAGTGTGTTGTGCCCACTGTGTAATGTGCTGTTCAGCAGTGCCCAGCATGTCATGTGCAGTTCCTAACATGTAATGTGCAGTTGCATTGCCCACCATGAAACGTGCTATGCCATGCAGTGCCCACCATGTAATGTGTTGTGCCCACCATGTAATGTGCTGTGCTATTTAGTGCCCACCATGTAATGCGCTGTGCCCACCATGTCATGTGCTGTGCCATGCAGTGCCCACCATGTAATGCGCTGTACCCACCATGTAATGTGCTGTGTCATGCAGTGCCCACCATGTCATGTGCAGTGCCCATCATGTAAATTGCTGTGCAGTGCCCACCATGTCATGTGCTGTGTTGTGCCCACCATGTCATGTGCTGCGCCATGCAGTGCCTACCATGTAATGTGCTGTACTCACCATGTAATGTGCTGTACATTGTCCATCATGGCATGTACCATGCAGTACCCACAATGGAATGTGGTGTGCAGGGCTCATCATGTCATGTGCGGTGTCCACTATTTAATGTGCTGTGCTCAAAATGTTATATGCTGTGCTGTGTCGTGCAGTGCCCACCATGTCATGTGGTGTCATGCAGTGCCCACCTTGTCATGTGCTGTGCAGTGCCCACCATGCTATGTGCAGTACCCACTATATAATGTGTTGTGCCCACCATATAATGTTCTGTGCAGTGCCCACTTGTAATGTGCAGTGCCCACCATGTAATGTGCTCAGCTGTGCCTGCCATTTCATGTGCTGTGCCCACTGTGTGCATGTGCTGTGCCCGCCATTAAATGTGCTGTATCCATGTAATGTGCTGTGCCAACCATGTGATGTACTGTGCTATACCCCCCTCCCGTGTAATGTACTATGCTGTGCCCCCCACGGACTCACCCCCTCACTCCCACCCCCCTCTCTCTCTCATCCCCTCTCTTTCACCCTGTTCTCTCACTCACCCCCTTCTCTCTCCTCTCTCTCTCTCTCTCTCTCTCTCTCTCTCTCTCTCCCTCTCCCTCTCCCTCTCCCCCTCCCCCTCCCCCTCCCTCTCCCTCTCCCTCCCCCTCCCTCTCCCTCTCCCCCCCTCTCTCTCTCTCTCTCTCTCTCTCTCTCCCCCCCTCTCTCTCCACACCATGAAGAAGCCTACACCCACTACAATACTCAGTGTGAGCCCCACCAACATGACTGATTAGTACAAGGAAAGTGAATGATGAAATCATAGAGTTATATATATAGTTCTATGTATGGTATAACCCCTTCCCGCGGAGCGTACGCAGATGTGCGGCCTCGGCTTTCGGGGGTTATACTGGGACGATGCCCGCAGCTGCAGGCATCGTCCCAGTACTGTTTTTTAAAGCGCCCCCCTCGCCGCGAGCGAGAACGCATATGGAAGTCGTCCCCACATATGTAAACGGTGTTCAAATCACACATGTGTGGTATCGCCGCGATCATCAGAGTGAGAGCAATAACTCTAGTACTAGACCGCCTCTGTCACTCTAACCTGGTAAATGTGAAAAAAATTTAAAGCGTCACCTATGGAGATTTTAAGGTACCGTAGTTTGTCGCCATTCCACGAGTGCGTGTAATTATAAAGCATGACATGACTGATATCTATTTACTTGGCGTAACATCATCTTTCACATTATACAAAAAAACTTTACTGTTTGTTTTTTTTTTAAATTCATGAAAGTGTCCCTTTTCCCAAAAAGTTGCTTTTAAAACACCACTGCACAAATACCGTGTGATATAAAATATTGCAACAATTGCCATTTTATTCTCTAGATTCTCGGCTAAAAAAAATACCGTATTTATCGGCGTATAACACTCACTTTTTTCCCCTTAAAATCAGGGGAAAATCGTGGGTGCGTGTTATACGCCGATCCCCTGCGATCCCCTGCTGACTGTGAGCGGAGCGATCGCCGGCCGCCGATATACATAGATAGCCGAGTGTACTCTGCTAGCTCCGCTCAGTCACGCCCAGTCCCGCCCTATGATGGACACATGGACTGGGCGTGACTATGAGCGGAGCTAGTCGAACCTAGCCAAGTACACTCAGCTATCTATGTATATGGGCGGCGCTCGGCTCCGCTCACAGTCACCCTCATCCCGGGCGGGACTACGAGTGGAGCCAAAAGTGGCCGAGAGCCGCTGCAAGTCACGGCTCTGTGTATCTCGGCGCCGGCGGTGCCATTTTCAAACTGCAGTGACACTGACAAGTCACTGCAATTTAACTGTAGCCTGAGCAAGGCTGCAAATGGACACTGACAAAGCTGCAGATGGGCACTGACAAGGCTACAAATGACACTGGACAAGGCTGCAGATAGACACTGATAAGGCTGCATTGATGGGCATTTAAATGTAAGTTTTTTTTCCTTAAAATTTCCTCCTAAACTTGGGGTGCGTGCTATACGCCGATAAATACGGTATATAATGTTTGGGGGCTCTAAGTAATTTTCTTGCAAAAAATACAGATTTTAACTTGTAAACACCAAATGTCAAGAAAGGGATAATACAGGAAGGTGCCCAACTACCTCACACCCTATGTACACAGAAGGGGGTAGGATTGTCTTTCCAATAGGGGACAGAAAGTGATGACACTGACAGGTGTATGTCAGGGCTTTCACCATGATCACCCTTCCTAGGGAGGGAAGGGGCAATGAATTTAAAGGCAAGGGGACACCCTAAAAGCACAAGGAACACCCGTGTGGGGGGGGGGTGGTGGTGATGATGGCATTTCAGCAGGCACAGGGTTATAAAGTAGAGGTGGGGACGGGCAGCACATAATTCTCTTCTTGGTCACAGGACCCACAGTCTGCTTAAAGCCTCTCCAGGCTCTGGAAGTAGGGTCTGAAGTCCACTCTCCGCTGACGTCACTGCAATCAGTCGAGGCTGGGCGTCATCCCAACTTTCCATGTCTGGATCCGCCAGCTGCCTTGATTGATGGCAGTCTCAGCGGCTCAGTTAGATGCTAAGAAGGGCCGCTCCCCGCCCCTCCACAGCTCATCGCTCCAATGCGCGTGGAGAAGCAGAGAGACGCTGACTTGACAGTCAGCAGCTCTCCTCTTGGGGATCTGTGAAAACCGAGCCATCAACGATGTTCGGTGGCTTGGTTCTCAGTGCAGAGATGGCGGGGGGGACAGCTGCAGCATCGGACTGATGTAACCTGTATAATTAATATGTGTTAGGGTTGCCATCTCTTCCCTTTAAACCCGATCTGGAAGAATCCCGACCATATTGTCGGCATCCACCCCACTGCCTGATTTACAGCTGGCTCCAGCTCTCGGTGCACCACTGAGAGCTGAAGCAAGCTGCACCTACCTCCAATTTGTATCCAAAGCACAGGCCCTTACATGACATATTTGGTGGTGGATATAAAATACATTGCAGCTATTCATGATTTCCTCTACTTACAGGGGACGATGAACAGTCGCTGCAGATGACAGAGATCTGGGGAAATGAAGGTGTGGTGCGGGCCGCCTCTGAAGGATTTGTCGCTATCAAAATCAACAGTAAGTTATGTAGTAGGAAATATTTAACAAAGTATCTGATACAAGAGCCATCTGTGCTGTTCCTGGGACTGTGTAATAAAAAATACATTCTTCCATGATTATTGTCTCTGAAGGTTCTTGAAATTACATCATGGTAACAAAACTTAAAGATACCCCGTTACCACCTGCTAAACTAGAAACTAAAATCAGATGGGATTTTTGTATTAGGAGAACTTACAAACACCTCTGTTGCAGAGATATCTTGGAGGTAATATACAGAGGAAAAAGACTTCTGTTTCTTGGGTAAACCACAGGCATCCAGCCCCTCAGATTGCTCAGACTCCACACCAGTGCTCATCTAAGTACCAAACTGTTGTGGAAATGTTATTAAGATGTATTCAATATGTATTGTCAGTGTCTCCCAGTGTTAGTTCTGCTGCAGCCCACTCTTTAGAGTGGGTCGGGGCAGACCGGCGCCGGTTAGAGACCCATTGGTAGTGAAAGGCTTCCTGTAAGATGTAGAGAAGTGTTTGCAGAGTGGGGATATGTCCACCAGCGAGGGGCCCCTGTGCAATGCACAGACGATCGTCTGGGGGGGAAGTGTGTTCACTCTGTGAAGACATCGGTTATGGAGGGATGTACACTCATGTCTTTCTGTGTGTATGATCAGCACATAGGGGGACTATGACATGTCCCTGCAGATAATCTTCCATCCATAGGAATGGTAGAATAATCTGGGTATGCATTGTTCTCTGAACAATGCAGAATAGGATTCACACCAATGGTAATAACGGAAGTCTTTGCGTGCGTTTGTTGGGCAGTGTTCATGGTTTCTGATGCGCCAATCTCACTACATGTGGCTTTCTTTGGCTAGCTGGAGAATACAGCTTAGTGGTACAAGGGCGTCAAATCATACACACTGTTCTGCACAGACACCCCCATACACTTCCCTAGTCATTGTTCATTGGTTGAGATTTGTATAACTCCTCCTGTTTTGAAGGAATGCCTGAGCTTGGTTGGCCAATTTTGAATCCACCAGGCTCTATTGTCATCGCTATTATAAATAAACAGAGCACGGGCTCTCCAGGCAAGTCTGTCTGTGGGGCTAAGGATGTGAGGACGGTGGTTATGTCTGTGTTACCCGGGAAGCATGGGTGTACTAAGATGCATAATACCAAAAAGCTGAGAAGTGGGTTTATTAGCCCAGGAGACATGGATTACGCAAAGTGTATAGTGGATTATCCACATCACAAACCAAACAGGAAAACTGTCCACAATTTTAAAAAACAGCAGTGAGAACGCCTGGACGTATTTTGCTCTACAGTACTTGCTCATAAGGCTATTCACTTCTAGCATCAAGGTGTTCCCACTGCTGCACAGGTATGTATCTTCTAGAATTAATGTCGAACAAAAGGTAAAACTTTTTTTTTCCCCCTTCATTGCACTGGTGGATTTCATTTTCCTGTATGATATCTTGGTGGCAATCTTGCTGCAAAATTGACACTTCCAGGAGTTTTAGATAAACAGTATGAAAGGCCCCTGGAATGCTTTCTATCAATGCTTCCAGAAGTGATGATTTTGCTGTAGGATTGCCACCAAGATATCGCTGAGTGGAACAACATGGCTAGTTTCTGTAAGTTTTCCTAAAGCAGATTCCCTGCCTGTCTGTAATCTGCAGCGTGGCATGTGGTGGCAAGGTCTCCTTAACTTCTTTGCATCCTAAGAAATCTTTTCATTTCTGTGCTTCCGTGTTAAAAGCAGCATATTTTTCTAGAAAATTACTTAGAACCACCCAAAAATAATTAGGGCTGCGGAAATTAACGTTTAATTCCTTGATTAATCATTAATTTTTTTGATCGATCAACATTTTTTTGATCGGTACTCACCTCTCCGCCGGCTTTCGGGTCTTCAGGGAGTTCTGTCAGAGATCCGGTGACGTCACGGACATCGACGTCACCGGACTCCTCCCCCCTTCCCCAAGTGCCTCCGTCCTGTTTTCTTTCTCCCATTGTGCCAGGAGAGAGGAAAGAGGAAGTATGAAGAAGACACCGCTGGAGAGGACAACAGCAAGGTGAGTAGTACACTACCGCTGTGCTCCCGCGGAGAACGGGGGGAGGAGGGGGGGGGGGTGTCGATGTGACACAGGCTGCATTTGGTGGACACAGGCAAGGCTGCATTTGGTGGACACAGATCTGTATGTGCGTTTATAATTAATCTAAATTAGTCGATTAATCGATTCATTGAACAAGAAAATTTTAATCAGTAACAGCCCTAAAAAAATATATATTTCCTGAAAGAGCAGAAGCGATGTGGCAATTTAAATTTTTTATATCACATGATACTTGCTTGTTTATGAAATGCATATTTTTAGAAAAAAAAAAAACACAAAAAATAATTTTACTACACACAAACACAATATAATAATTTTTTGGTAAATAAATCAGATGTGGTTGCCTCGAGCAGAATACCAGTAAAATAGAAACCAGACATGTCAATACTCAAAATTCTGCGCACCTTTGACATTTTGAAAAAATCGCAGTACCTTTTTATAGATGTCACTTTACAAGCTATTACAATGTATCTGTGTAGAGTTAAAGTACAACTAAAGGCATTTTTATTTTTTTTATTTTAGTTTTGGATAGAGTGGAAATGGATTAGAACATCTGTCAGTTTTTATTGTGCTCTGTGCCCCCCTTTGGGAGATTCACCCTCTCTATTTGTCCTTTTTTACCATTATCATTGAAAGTGAAAAAATCCCAAATCGTGGGTTGTCCCCAGAAAAGTAATAGAGGGGAAATCTTGCAATGGGGACAATAGTTATGGTTATATGGGGGTCACCAGGGGATTCTTTTAATTTGAAGGGATTTCCTTTTACTTCCTGTTTTGGCTATGGGACAGGAAGTGAAGGTAAATCTCCCCAATGGGGCACAGATGGCAAAAAAATAAACTGACAGGGGTTATGACTCTCCCTTAGGGCCAATGCACACCATAGAAATGCGTTCCGGATGCTTTTTCTGCCTGCGCCTTTTTGACGTGTTTTTAATGCTTTCCAGTGCATTTTTTCCCCCTCTTTTTTTTCTTCACTTTAAGGATAATGTGTGTTCCAGTGCGTTTTTGGTGCATTTTACTGCGTTCCAATACAGTTCAGTGCAGAAGAAATGTAGCATGTTCTACTTTTTTTCTAGAACTGGAACGCACTGGAACTGACTGCACTGCTGTGAACTATACCATTAAAAACTATATAACCTACTATCCATACATTTTTTATGCAGAAAAAACCCCACACTGGACTGCATGTGGTGTGAACTGGCCCTTAATCTATCCAAAATTAAAAAGTTTTCCCTATAGTTCTACTTTAACCACTTCAGCCCGGGACCATTTGGCTGGCCAAAGACCAGAGGACTTTTTACAATTTGGCACTGCGCTGCTTTAACTGGTAATTGCGTGGTCATGCAATGTTGTACCCAAACGAAATTTGCGTCCCTTTTTTCCCACAAATAGAGCTTTCTTTTGATGTTATTTGATTGCCTCTGCAATTTTTATTTTTATTTTTTATTTTTCCAATATAAATGGAAAAAGACCGAAAATTTTGAGAAAAAATGATATTTTCTACTTTTTGTTAAAAGAAAAATCCAATAAACTCAATTTTAGTCATACATTTAGGCCAAAATATATTCAGCCACATGTCTTTGGTTAAAAAAAAGTCAATAGGCGTATATTTATTGGTTTGCGCAAAAGTTATAGCGTCTACAAACTAGGGTACATTTTCTGGAATTTACGCAGCTTTTAGTTTATGACTGCCTATCTCATTTATTGAGGTGCTAAAGTGGCAGGGCAGTACAACCCCCCCCCCCCCCCCCAAATGACTCCATTTTGGAAAGTAGACACCCTAAGGAAATTGCTAAGAGGCATGTTGAGCCCATTGAATATTTATTTTATTTTTTTGTTCCAAGTGGTTGAATAATGACAAAAAAAATAAATAAATGCATTTTACAAAAAGTTGTCACTAAATGATATATTGCTCACACATGCCATGATTATATGTGGAATTGCACCCCAAAATACATTCTGCTGCTTCTCCTGAGTACGGGGATACCACATGTGTGGGACTTTTTGGGAGCCTAGCTGCGTATGGGGCCCCGAAATCCAATTACCGCCTTCAGGATTTCTAAGGGCGTACATTTTTGATTTCGCTCCTCACTACCTATCACAGTTTCAAGGGCCATAAAATGCCAAGATAGGACAACCCCCCCAAGTGACCCAATTTTTGAAAGTAGGCACCCCAAGCTATTTGCTGAGAGATATGGTGAGTATTTTGCAGATCTCGCTTTTTGTCACAGTTTTGAAATTTGAAAAAAGAAAAAAAATACATTTTTCTTTTCTTTCTTTTTCAAAAACAGAATTTTTTTTTTTCTTTTTTCAAATTTCAAAACTTTGTGACAAAAAGCAAGATCTGCAAAATACTCACCATACCTCTCAGAAAATAGCTTGGGGTGTCTACTTTCCAAAATGGGGTCATTTGGGGCGGGGGGGGGTTGTGCCATCTGGGCATTCCATGGCCTCCGAAACTGTGATAGGCAGTGAGGAGTGAAATCAAAAATTTACGCCCTTAGAAAGCCTGAAGGCTTTACTTGGTTTTTGGGGGCCTGTAAGCGGCTAGGCTCCCAAAAAGTCCCACACATGTGGTATCCCCGTACTCAGGAGAAGCAACAGAATGTATTTTGGGGTGTAATTTCACATCTGCCCATGGCATGTTTGAGCAATATGTCATTTAGTGACAACTTTGTGCAAAAAAAAAAAAAATTTCTTTTTTCCGCAAGTTGTGTCAAAATATAAAATATTCCATGGACTCGACATGCCTCTCAGCAAATAGTTTGGAGTGTCTACTTTCCAAAATGGGGTAATTTGAACTGTCCTGGCTTTTTATGCACATTTATAAGCTTATGTCACACATCACCCACTCTTCTAACCACTTGAAGACAAAGCCCTTTCTGACACTTTTTTTGTTTACATGAAAAAAAATTTTTCTTTGCAAGAAAATTACTTTGGACCCCCAAACATTATATATTTTTTTAAAGCAAATGCCCTACAGATTAAAATGGTGGGTGTTTCATCTTTTTTTTTCACACAGTATTTGCGCAGCAATTTTTCAAATGTATTTTTTTTTGGAAAAAACACACTTTTTAAAATTTTAATGCACTAAAACACACTATATTGCCCAAATGGTTGATGAAATAAAAAAGATGATCTTAGGTCGAGTACATGGACACCAAACACGACATGCTTTAAAATTGCGCACAAACGTGCAGCTGCGACAAACCACATACGTTTTTAAAAGCCTTAAAACGCCTTTACATGTTACCAATTTAGATTTACGGAGGAGGTCTACTGCTAAAATTACTGCCCTCGATCTGACCTTCGCGGTGATACCTCACATGCATGGTGCAATTGCTATTTACATATGACGCCAGACCGACGCTTGTGTTTGCCTTTGCGCGAGAGCAGGGGGGGACAGGGGTGCTTTTTTTTTTTTTTTTTTTTTTTATTTTGCTACTTTATTTTTAACTGTTCCTTTCATTTATATATTTTTTTATTGTTATCTCAGGGAATGTAAATATCCACTATGATAGCAATAGGTAGTGAACAGGTACTCCTTTTTAAAAAAAAAATTGGGGTCTATTAGACCCTAGATCTCTTCTCTGCCCTCAAAGCATCTGACCACACCAAGATCGGTGTGATAAAATGCTTTCCCAATTTCCCAATGGCGCTGTTTATATCCAGCAAAATCTAAGTCATTAAATGCTCATAGCTTCCCGTTTCTTAGGCCATAGAGATGATTGGAGCCGTTCTGGTCTCTGATCAGCTCCATGGTCAGCTGGCCGAATCCCCGGCTGCATTCTCAGGTTCCCTGTTGGGACAGGAGAGCCAGAGAAAACCAAGGAAGACGGTGGGAGGGGGGACATTCCCTCCTACTGCTTGTAAAAGTGGTTTAGAGGCTAATTAGCCTCTAGGATTACTTTTACATGAAAGCTGACCCCTGGCTAAAAAGAATGATACCAAGATGATGCCTAAACCCACAGGCATCATTCTGGTATAACCACTCAAAGTCCAGCAACATACCAGTACGTTGCTGGTCCTTGTTGACCATATATTGTAATCTTTTTTTTTTTTTTTTTTTTTTTCATGCAGCCTGTGGGCTGAGCGAAAAAAGATTGATCAGTGGGTATGCCCACCATTAAAATACCTCCCTTCATCCACCCACTTCTAATGATGGACATACATGCACCATTTTTGTTTTTAACTGTGGTGGTGAAATCACCTCCTACAGCGCTGGAGTCACGGCTTTATGTATCGTGGGAGAAAACGCTGTTGCTGTCAAGATAAATAAATCCGCGCTGCAGCTGAATGGCGTACCTGCTAAGCAAATGATGGTTAACAATAAAACAAGTAAAATTACAGTATAACAGTAAGACTTACCATACCTGCAAAGCAAATACAAAAAAAACATAGTAAAAAATAAAACATAACGGGTGACACGCCTATATCCACGCTTTCTGCAGACACATTTTCTTTGGGGGGCTCGTTGGGTAGGGGTACTCGGGAGGACATACGGAAAATGCCTGTCATGCAGCCGGCTTACTGCATTTGGTTGGGGAAGGTGAGGTGGAGCACCGTCTGGAAACAGAAGGGCTCTGACCAGCTCTTCCTGGAATTTAAAGGAAGGATCCAGTCCGTTCTGAAGCTCTGTATAGCACATGAGCGTTCAGCAAAGCCAATTGAAATAAATAAACAGAGACTTTTTTGTACCAGCGTCTGGCCTTACGGGCAACTAGTTACGGCGCCAACAACTGGTCGTTGAGGTCCACCCCTTCCATATTTTGGTTATATTCGTGGACACAGAAGGGTTTCTCCACAACACCAGTAGTAATTTGGACCGTCGTGTCTGCATGAAGGGAGGTAAGAACGAAAACATTCTTAATATCCCTCCACTTCATAGCGAGCAAGTTATTACACTGCAAGCAGGCTCTCTCCCCCAGCCTAAGACGGGAATCTACAAGCCGCTGGAGAAAGCCCCGGCGATTAGATCGCACGGTGCCACATGCTCCAATCTGAAGATCAAACAAGTGACTAAAAAGTTGCACGCTCGTGTAATAATTGTCCACATACAAATGGTACCCCTTTCCGAATAAGGGTGACACCAAGTCCCACACAATCTTGCCAGCGCTTCCTATGTAGTCAGGGCAGTTTGCTCTACGCGATCCCTCGTAAACCCATAAAACTACATGTATAGCCTGTGGCCCTGTCACAGAGCTTGTACATCTTGACCCCGTATCTGGCACGCTTGCTGGGAAGATACTGTTTGAATGACAAGCGGCCAGAAAAATTAATCAGGGACTCATCAACGCAGACAACTTGATGCAGAGTAAACAAGTCTGCAAAACATTGGTTGAAGTGGTTCACGAGGGGCCGAATTTTGTAGAGCCGATCGTATCCAGGGTCTCCACGAGGACGACAGAGTTCACTGTTGTTGAAGTGCATGAACCGCAAAATCTGCTCGTATTGTGCCCTGGCCATGGAAGCAGAGAACACGGGCATGTGGTACATTGGGTCAGTGGACCAATATGACCGCAAAGTACTCATTTTAACTATGCCCATGTTGAGGGATAGGCCCAGAAAGGTCCTAAATTCAGGGACTGTAATTGGTCTCCAATCTCTGGCAAGGGAGGACTGGGGATTAGTGGCGATGTATTGACCAGCATAAAAATTGCTTTGGTCCACAATAGATCTATAGAGATATTCGGTGAAAAACAGCGAATAGAAATCAAGTGACGTATAATCAACTGTTTCCACCTGAATGCTGGGTTGGCCAGTAAATGGGGGAAGTACGGGTGCTGCAGAAGTGGTGGGCTCCCAATTCAGATTGGCGAATTCTGCAGGAAGGACACTATGGGCACGACGGGCCTGTCTTTGTCTTCTTGGTGGCAGACACTACTTGTGCTTGCCACCTCGCCAGCTTGAACTGCACTTATGGGACTCGCCCCGTCACCACGTGATACTGCAGTGCTGGATGTACGACCAGGGTATACTAGGCCGCTGATGCTTGCCAGTTCACCAGAAGGAATAGCGTCACTAGTACTTCTCTGCTCCATACGAGAGCCCTGCAGTTCTTGTACCTCAACAACAGCGGAAGAAGATCGGGGTCTGGTACGCCTGACCTTAGCAGGGACCACAACTCTATCGTCAGAGCTATCATAGAGCCGCTGCTTCTACAGGATCTTATTCTGAGCCTGAATCTGACAGATGAGTGCCTTCCTCTTCACTATCTGTCATGCTCAGAAACGTGTAGAATCAGTGGCCTCCCTCTCAGCATGGATCGCTCCTGAAGCTAATCCGACCGCCGCAGGCACCGGGGGGTCCGATCGGACCCCCCGCCCACGGGCAGGCAGGGACGTACAGGTAAGCCCTTATGCCTGCCCGTGCCATTCTGCCGACGTACATCGGCGTGCGGCGGTCGGCAAGTGGTTAACCATGAATGATGGTTCTATAATTATTAGAGTCTAGGGAACCACTGTCATGGACCTGGGTGTATTTGAACTGAGATGTTCCTGGTCCCACGGCTGCAGTCTTGCTTGTGCCACAGAGGAGCTCTGGAGTTATAGCTATGCTCTCTTAGTTTGATGCATTACCTTGGACTCACTAGCCCCACCTGCTGCCAGCTGTGGAAATCTACAAAGCAGCCCATAAATAAATAGCAGCACTTCCTATCTCTCAGTGCCCGTTTGTTTGGACTAGCTTCCTGGGTGTTTTTGACTTTTTGACTCTGAATACCGTGTTTAAATTTCTGCCTGAATTCCTGACTACTCTCTAGCCTGCTGATTTTGTACTTCACCGCCAGCTTGTGTATGACCTTCGATTGCCTGACCAATCTCTGGATTTCGATTGTGTACCGCTTTGCCTGATCAGTTGCCGTCCTGAACTGCCTGAATACGTTTTTGCCTGACTCCTCAGCACACAAGCTCCACTTCAAACACTACCTATCGTAGGTACCTTACAACCACCTTCTCTTCTCCAAAGCTCCTCTTGCTGGCGATAGGCTGCCCTGCGAAAATTTTCCACGTTCCAGTCATCTGAATCACTCTGGTTCTAAGAAAACACATAGAAATTGTTTAGAATTTGTTCTAAAGCTTATTTTTTTTTAAATGAATGAACATATATTTAAAATTTCTGTTCAATGGGTTTGCACAGAGCAGCCCCAATCCTCCTCTTCTGGTGTCCCCGACTGGTGTTCCTAGGTCCTTCACTTTAGCAAATGCCCGCATAGGAAGCAGCTTCCTACAGGGGAAATTGTGCAGACTCGATCACAACCTGCCCACACAGACAGCGAAGGTGAGGATTCTTGGAAGAACCAAGGCACAGAGTCCATGGAAACACCTTGTCTTCTTGAGTTCCTGTAGGTGGAGATAGGTTGTGCCCCAGATAATTCCCAAGTTGCGGTCCTGTGAATCACTCTCACATATAAAAAGATATACAATATAAACATATGTATACTTTCAAAGATCGTATGACCAATGGTATCAAATGCACCCCAGGTACTGCCAGAGTTAAACTGTGGTCAGTCTACATGAGTTTCTTTGATGCATTCCAACATGTTTCAGAATGATATTCCTTCTTCAGGGGAGACACTGGGTAGTTTTCCCTTCTAAAATACAAATATAGGTGGTCACCATTACCATAATATAATACCGTGTTTCCCCCCGAAAGTAAGCCCGGGTCTTATATTCATTTTGGCAACCAAAAACACAGAGCTTATTATCGGGGCAGGGCTTGCTATTTAATGTGCTGTCTTCTCTCCCTCCCTGCCAGTCAGGAATCCAGAGTGTGAATAATACTAAAAGTGGTTGTAAAATGCTAGAATCTTCTCTATTACAGTAGTATATAATGTAAAAGGTGTATGTTTCTGTAATCTAATTGAGTCAAATACCTTCTTATAGCGTCGCCCAGAGCTTCCGTGAATTGCCTGAGCTGTCTTCCCCGCTCTGAGCACTGCAGAAAGGGGGGCCGAGATTCCCCGCTGACAGCCAGAAGAGAAGGGGAGAGCAGCGGGAGATCAGCTGAGCGGCGCTTCCGTGGCCACTCCGAGCACTTCAGAGGGAGGGGGGCCGAGATCCCCCGCTGACATCCAGGAGAAGAGAAGGGGAGAGCAGCGGGAGATCAGCTGATCGCCGAGCGGCGCTATGAGAAGGTATTTGACTCAATTAGATTACAGAAACACCTTTTACATTAGAGGATACATAGAGAGAATTTTAGCAGTTTACAATTACTTTAAACTTGGGCTTATTTTTGGGGTAGGGCTTATATTGCAGCCCTCCCCAAATATCATAGTAGGTCTTATTTTCGGTGAAACACGGTATGAATGAACATATTATTGTGTTCATTTATATTAGGTTAATGGTTACCACCTATATGGTGGCACCATTCGCAGCCTCTTGGGACATGTCACAGGTCCTAAGAGGCTGCAGGACCACTTACAAATCACAGTTCGGCTCACACATGCGTGGTGGGGGGCCCTCTGTGAAGCCGCAAGGAGTCACAGCTTGTATCCCACAGTCAACATGACAGTGCAGGGGACCTAAAGACCGGCAAAGAACCTGCCTGGATGAGGATAGCGTTGGATCCCTGGACAAGTAAATGTCTGTTTTTTAAAAGTCAGCAACTATAGTATTTGAAGCAGCTGACTTTTATTTTTTTTTAAGAAGCTTGCAAACTAAAAGCCCCATCTCTTTTGCTTGCATATTACAAACCATACAATACCATACTATACCGCTTTTCTGCACTTTGATTGAACAGGTCCTGCTGTCTGTCCACCGTAAAGGTGCACGGACATCTTCGTAGAGTGCTTCGCTAGGGCAGCTGGTGGTTTGTCGCTTGTCTGGCCCTTCGGGAAAACCACACTTTGGGCGAACAGGTCCTGCTGTCTGTCCTCCGTAAAGGGGTACACCTTCTTCCCCATTTTACAGTCGAGCGTGCACACACAGACGGGACAACAGTGAAGAGCTTTGTAGTATTTTGAGGGGAGTTTACTTAAAATGGAGAAGACAGAATCTGGAGCCACTGAGCATGACAACCACTCAGCTTCTAGTTTTCATTTTCAAACCTTCATTAAACAAGCTGAAGTGAGAAGCTGATTGCTTACAATGCACAACTACTCTGGGTCTTGTCTGCCCCAGTTGAAAATAGAACAAAAAAGAAAAACTTTTCTTTTTTATTGTGGATAGAGTAAGGGAAGGCTAGAACCTTTGTCAGGTTTTCTTGGCATCTGTGTCCGACTGGAGAGATAACCCCTGTGCTAACTAACCTTTGAAAAAAAGATTGCTATACTTACCTATTTTCCGGTCCGGTCACTGCCACTAGCTGGCACATCAGAAGCCACGTGACCGGACCAGACTGGCCTGAAAATAAGTATTTTTCTTGCATAGATGTTAGGAGGGGGGGGGGGGGCTAGATAGGTGTAAGCTTGAATTCCACGTTAAGTAAATTTTCCCCAAAGTAGCCCAAAGGAGGACTGTCTACAAGCTCTCTTTAGCCCATTGCACAGTATATCCGTGAGCGCTACAGGCTATATAACCACCTCAAACTAAGGAAGAAAATACATCTGCTCATATACTAGTAGAATTTTGTTTGTAAAATTTCATCTCAAGAACATTCCTTGATTTCCTAATTGTTAGTGAGGTCAATGCGACCTTTGTTTTGAATTGCAGCGTGAGAAAATTCAGGGGAACAAGATGGACATTTACTCTCAAACTAACAAATTTATAACAGTGTATGTAGTTTTCGATCAGGAAAGTCTATTCATTTGAAAATCCAATGTTAAAAGCAAACGATAATTTGAAGTACTTTCAAACAGCTTTCATCAAGTCATCGAACACACGGACTTCCGGCCGGATGTGATCGAGGCAGAGCGCGTTCCTCTACAGCTCCGTCACCCTGTCTCTTATCCGACTCATTGGAGAATCTCCCTTTGCTCCTCAGCTGCACCCTGACGTAGGGGAAGGTCGCCGGAGTACAGAGATGCCTTCATCCATGTCTAAAAAGGCTGCCAAGGCTCACACGGACCTCCGGAGTGCCCGCTCTGCAGGAGAAGCAGGAAGAGGCTCCGCCCCCGCCATCTTGTCTTCACCGCCGAAAGATCAAGGCGCCAAAACAGCGGCGGGTAAGATGGCACAGGCACAGGGATTAGCGGCTTGTAATCCGGAGGGGGATCCGGTTATGGCTGTGGATGCAGAGGCTATAACAGGGCCTATCCTAGAAGCCATAAACGTGAGCAAAGCAGAGCTGATGGGGAGAATAGATCATCTGTCCTCAGAATGCACCCTCATAAGGCATGACTTGGACAAGATCCGCAGCAGGCTGACCACTGTAGAAACAAGAGTGTCAGAGGTGGAGGATGTTTCTCATGTACATGATGGCCGCATAACAGAACTTCGGGAGCAGGTACAGGCATTACAGCGCAGAGCAGACGACGCAGAAGACAGACAAAGAAGGAATAATATCCGAGTGGTCGGGCTGCCAGAGGGGGCTGAAGGGGATAAAACCACAACTTTCGCCGAGCTCTTTTTCAAACAACTGCTGTCGCTACAAGATCTCCCACCCACATATGTGATAGAAAGAGCGCATAGAGTGCCCACTGGAAACAGACCCCCAGGTGCTTTCCCAAGACCTTTTCTGGTGCGATTCCTGAATTATCGTGACCGCGACATGATTTTGACCCAGGCCAGAAAACAGCAAGACCTGAGGTATGAAAATGCTAAAATCATGCTCTTTCCTGATTTTTCTGCTGCAACGCAATACAAACGCAGATCCTTCAACGAGGTCCGCCGACGCCTGCGGGAAAAAGAAATAAGATACAGTATGCTGTACCCCAGCAAGCTCAGAATCCAATACAAGGGGACAGTGAAGTTCTTCGAAAACCCGGAAGATGCCTGCGAATGGATGGACAAAGAGTTCTAACGCTCAGTGGTCTGAGGAACTATGCCTGTAAAGATAAATACTTTTCACAGTTCGCACGTGGCCCTTCGATATTTCAGACACTAACACCAACCATTGCACTAAACTGGCACAACATGGTCTCCTGAACAAGGTACTTTGCTAAACCCAATGGGAGTGCAGTTTACCAAGTGCTTGCCCTTAAATAACATCTAGATACGTGGTAATCTCATCTTTCCCGGGTAAAACGTGGAAAAAGCCAGGACTTAGAGGATCCGGTTACCTACCTGAAGAAAGAAACCCAGTCTTTATCACCATGACTTTACTCTCTCTTGAAAAAGGCTGCCTTCTTCGCCAAGTCTCCAGTGTAAACTGTAATGGAGCAACAAGAAGAGGATACGAAAGCAACAACAGAAATGCCAGACTTTCGACCACATCGGTGGGATTTCAAACCACATGTTCAGGTTTTTTTTGGTTCAGGGATAAAGCTATATGCTGGACTAAAAAGTTTTATTTTTAGCATAATAGCAGGGGTGAGTTCTGTTTTTTTGTTTGGTAGAGTCACAGCTCAACTTAAAATATTAAGGATACTCATAACTCATAACTCATATACCGTCAATGATCCGGGGAACACTAGATGGGAAAAATATAGAGCACTGCATACCAGGGTAACAATGACTATCAAGATACATAAGTATGACTAATAAAATCAAAATGATGTCTTGGAACGTTCGAGGTCTCAATCACAAAGTAAAGAGAGCCTCGGTGTTCCAATATATCAAGCAGCATCAGCCACATATTGTTCTCCTGCAGGAGACACACCTGGACGGATCCAGGATTCTATCACTTCGCAGACCATGGATTCAAAGAGCTTTGCACTCCACGTACTCCACATTTGCGAGGGGAGTGACAATCCTAATCAGCAAGGCTATCCTTTGCACATCCATCAGGTGCTCTCAGATCCGGGGGGAAGATATGTGGCAGTAGTAATGGATATGTGCTTTAAGACAATAGTGGTGGTAAATGTTTATGTACCCCCTCCCTTCCAAGGACAAATACTATATGACTTAACTACTAGGTTGGCACCATTCTCCCACCTTCCAATAGTGGTAATGGGGGATTTTAATGCAGTGTTGGAGGCGGCGTTAGACTCCTCCAATCCAAGTAGAGGAGGATCAGTCGGTCTAGCGGGCTGGGTGTCAGTAACAGACTTTAAGGAACTATGGAGATGGAAACATCCCCTTGATAAGTGTTACTCACATGTATCTTTGACACACGGATCTGCAGCTAGGATTGACTTGGCCTTCGGGAATGACCATATCTTGCCATTTGTGACAGACATAGATTATCTGGCAGGGGGCCTGACAGACCATAACCCTCTCTCTCTCACTTTATCTTTTTCATCCGGGCTAAAGGGGGGAGGATGGAGACTTTCTCCTAGTTGGCTGCAGCATGACCAAGTCGCTGCACAGATAGGGGAAACTATGACCTCATATTGGTCATTGAATCCGGAAACGGCAGAGCCCCCGATAGTATGGGATGCCTTCAAGGCAGTAACTAGAGGGGAATGCATTTCAGCCATAAAAACTGCCAGAGTACAGGACAATGAAGACAATGAGACCCTGCAAAATCTGGTAAAAGATAGAGAGGAAGACTATGCCAAAACTCCATCAGGAGAAGCGTACAGGTCCCTGTTAGAGGCACGACGTTCCTTATCATTACACATCACGGGCCAGGCCCGATCTGAAATATCTAGAAGAGCGAACACTGTGTTTGCAGAAGGGGACAAAAACGGGAAGCTCTTAGCGTTACTGGTAGCTGACTGTCACCCTATAATAAATATTCCGGTAATTAAAAGTACGGGAGGAGACATGATACGGGACCCCAAACTAATCATGCAAGAATTTGTTAATTTTTTTTCCTCCCTCTATGCCCCTATCCCATCATATGATGAATCGGCCTTAGATTCCCTCCTGACGGATTTACCCATACCTAAACTGTCAGAAGATGACTCCAGTATTCTAGAGGCTACAATTACAGTAAGGGAAATTCAACAGGCGATTTTTGCTTTCCCTCCGCACAAGGCCCCTGGACCAGATGGTCTACCAGCAGACTTTTATAAAATGAATGTAGAGACCTTAGCTCCCAGATTAAATACACTATTAACATATTGCCATGAGCATGAAACCCTGCCAGAATCCATGTTAGAGGCCTACATGGTTCTCATTTTGAAACCAGGTAAAGACCCTCTGGAATGTGCGTCATACCGACCAATAGCCTTGCTGAATATGGATCTAAAAATTTTAACAAAAATACTGGCAACTAGGCTGGCCACAATTATACAATCCATTGTCAATATTGACCAGACGGGCTTTATGCCGGGCAAATCAACAGACACAAACCTGAGGAGGCTATTTACGCATCTTCAGATCCAGTCAGATTTCTCAACAACCAGAGTTGTAGTCTCTATAGACTTTGAGAAAGCATTCGACTCGGTGGACTGGAGGTACATGCTCAAGGTATTGGAGGTAATGGGATTCGGTCCACGTTTCAGGAAATGGGTCTCCTTACTATACAAATCCCCAAAAATAGCAATAAGATTGGGTACTTTCATTTCAGACTTCTTCCCAGTGGGGAGGGGGACCCGACAAGGCTGCCCCCTATCACCATTCCTGTTTTCGCTTGCCTTGGAGCCTTTGGCGGTGGCTCTTAGATCTTCAGAGCAGATTAAAGCGATTAAAATAGGCACAATTACCGAAACTGTAGCGCTGTATGCAGACGATATGCTGCTTTTCCTCAGCGATCCAAGAGACTCTCTTAGAATAGCACTGGGAATCATAGATCGCTTTGCAGGATTCTCTGGACTACGGGTAAATTGGAATAAATCCTCTATACTACCTTTGGATCCGGCGGCCCGTGACGTGGCGGACTCAGGTCTTCCACTTCAGTGGGTCTCCTCCCTTAAATATTTAGGAGTCGAAATTACCTCCAACATACAGGATTACATGCCCCTTAATCTGGTACCACTGATATCTTTATTAAAGCAAAAGGTTCAGGCCTGGACAAACCTGCCATTATCTCTAATAGGCAGAATAGCCTTGCTTAAAATGAAATTCCTCCCTGTAATTCTCTACTTCCTAAGAAATGCACCAATCTGGATCCCTAAATCATATTTTAAAAAGATAGACAGTATAGTATCTTCCTTCCTCTGGGCACCCAAACCCCCAAGAATAGGCCTTAAAACGTTACAGGAGCCCGGAGATCAAGGGGGACTAGCACTGCCGGACTGGCAGAAATATTACTTAGCCGGGCAAATGGTTTTTGCTCGTAGATGGCTAATAGCGGACGATGGGGATGCTGCCACAGTGTTAGAAGCAGCGCGACTGGGATCCTATGAAAGTCTAAGATATGCCCTATTTAGGGGAACCAGATCTGACCTCCCGCTAACGACCACAATGAAGGCGACAATTAAGGCATGGGAGATGGCGGTGAAGCTGACAAGTCCAAGTTTTGGGGGAGTCTCGCCATCGGCTCCTATATGGATGAACCCAGCTCTGCCCCACTTCTACAACTTCCAAGACCCCACGGTATGGGCAATAAAGGGTATAAAGACATTACGAGACATTACATACTTCAGAGAATTACAGACATTCCCTCAACTAAAATCCAGACATGACCTACCAAATTCATATCTGTTCAGGTTTCTGCAGCTCAGGCATGCATTCCAGATGCAGTTTCGGGAGATGAGGGTGGAATCTCTGCCCTCGTCGCTCGAATCCATGCTATCCAATGAAGATATGGTAAAGACATTATCACTAACATATAAAGAATTTTTCAAATCCACTCCAAAAGGGATTTCTAGATGTCGGGAAAAATGGGAGGTTGAGATACATGATATACAGGGGGAGGACTGGGACGATATGTGGACACAACCATTTAAACACCTCGTATCAGCAAGGGATCGTTTGATCCAGTTTAAATTTTTGCACAGAAGCTATTATACTCCAGATAGACTAGCAAAGATTTTTCCGAATGTCTCAGCTGAATGTTGGAGGTGCTCTCAGTCTCCGGCAGATGCTGATCATGTCTTTTGGAGCTGTTCACAGGTTCAGCGATTTTGGTCGGATATAACAACTTGCATAGCAGACTTACTGTCAATACCCATACCGACAACAATCAGAGTTTGTCTGCTCGGACTGGTGGAGGAGGTGGTACCATCACGTGCTATGAGAACCATGCTTAATATTTTATTTTTCTATGGTAGAAAAGCCATTCTGTTACACTGGAAAAAACCCGGAGCTCCGACAGTGGAATTCTGGAAGGGTTTGGTTAATGCTATGCTACCATACTACAAACACAACAAAATTTGATAAAGTCTGGCACACATGGTACAACTCTAGTGTTACAGTGGGATAGTGTGGCTAAGTAAAGTCTGATGTATTGATATACAGGAGACCCCTGACCATATAGAAAGAAAGAAGATGGTGTTGTGTGTTTTTTTTCCTTTTTTTTTTTTTTTTCTTGTGGCAAGGATACGATAAACAAGCATATAAATTACATAGTTATTGCAGTATACCTATGGTGAATGCCAGCAGATTTCAATCAAATGGATAAAGTAATACGGTGTAATCTATATAGATACAATGTGTAGATGTACAAGAGTTGTGTAATGACTGACTAAAAGTAATATGATATCTAAAATCCGATATGATGAGCTGTGACTCAAGTTGGGGTGGTGGGGAGGGAGATGGGAGGGAAGGGGGATATGGGAGACAAATAGGATAGATAGCCGAACTATGTTAGCCAGAATAGGAAGGCCCTGTTGGCCATGCCTTAGAGGGTGTCCACATTGGTCACCTTGAATACAGTTTTGTTGTATTACTGTCTTGTACTAAATGAAAAATCAATAAAAAGAATTTTTTTTAAAAAAAAGTCATCGAACACACTGAGAATTTTTGTACGCATGTTAATATGAATAATTATTCAAATGTTCGTTTGAACATCTACTAGTATGTAGCGGGCTTAAACACATACACACACAGACACACACTATCACTCCAAAGGACCTACCTCACATACATTCACACAAGGATAGGACTATACTATTTTTTTGTCATCAGTCTCTACCCTTAAAGAGCTTACAATCTAAAGGTCCAATATCACATGCATACATACGCATATCCATACATTTTTTACAAATAAATATCTGAAAATGATGGCGTGCATTTGTATTCAGCCCCCTGTACTCTGATATCCTATAACTTAAATCTAGTGGAACCAATTACCTTCAGAAGTCACCTAATTAGTAAATAGAGTCCACCTATGTGTAACATAATCTCTGTATAAATACAGTTGTTATGTGAAGCCCTCAGAGGTTTGTTAGAGAACCTTAGTGAACAAACAGCATCATGAAGGCCAAGGAACACACCAGTCAGGTCAGGGATAAACTTGTGGAGAAGTTTAAAACCGGGTTAGATAATAAAAAAATATCCCAAGCTTTGAACATCTCACGGAGCACTGTTCAATCCATCATCCAAAAATGGAAAGAGTATGGCACAACTACAAACCTACCAAGACATGGCCGCCAACCTAAACTGACAGGCCGGGCATGGAGAGCATGCAGAGATCCACAGCTCAGGTGGGAGAATCTGTCCACAGGACAACAATTAATTGTGCACTCCACAAATCTGGCTTTTATGGAAGAGCAGCAAGAAGAAAGCCTTTGTTGAAAGAAAGCCATAAGAAGTCCCATTTGCAATTTGCCAGAAACCATGTGGAGGATACAACAAACATGTGGAAGGAGGTGCTCTGGTCAGATGAGACCAAAATGGCACTTTTTGGCCTAAAAGCAAAATGCTATGTGTGCAAAACTAACACTGCACATCACCCCGAACACCCCATCCCCACTATGCAACATGGTGGTGGTAGCATTATGTTGTGGGGATGTTTTTCTTCAGCAGGAACAGGGAAGCTGGTCAGAGTTGATAGGAAGATAGATGGAGAAAAATACAGGGCAATCTAATGCCCCATACACATGAGTGGAATTTCCGTCAAAAAAAGTGTGATGGGAGCTTTTGGGCAGATATTCCGACCGTGTGTATCCTCCATCCAACTTTTTTTGTCTGAATTTCCGCCAGCAAAAGATTGAGAGCTGGTTCACTATTTTTCTGATTGAAAAAGTTCTTGACGGAAATTCCATTCGTCTGTATGCAATTCCGACTTGCAAAAAAACCACGCATGCTCGGAAGCATTGAACTTCATTTTCTCGGCTCTTCGTAGTGTTGTACGTCACTGCGTTCTTGACGTTCGAAAGTTCAGAGAACTTTTGTGTGACCGTGTGTATGCAAGCCAAACTTGAGCGGAATTCTGTCGGGAAAAAACATCCAAAATTTTTCCGACGGAAATTCAGCTCGTGTGTACGGGGCATTAGAAGAAAACCTGTTAGAGTCTGCAAAAGACTTGAGACTGGGGCGGAGGTTCACCTTCCAGCAGGACAACGACCCTAAACATACAGCCAGCGCTATAATGGAATTGTTTAGATCAAAGGATATTCATGTGTTAGAATGGCCCAGTCAAAGTCCAGACCTAAATCCAATTGAGAATCTGTGGCAAGACTTTAAAATTGCTGTTCACAGACGCTCTCCATCCAATCTGACAGAGTTTAAGATATTTTGCAAAAAAGAATGGGCAAAAATTCACTCTCTAGATGTGCAAAACTGGTAGAGACATTCCCAAAATGACTTGCAGCTGTAATTGCAGGGAAGGGTGGTTCTACAAAGTATTGACTCAGGGGGGTTGAATACAAATGCACGCCACACTTTTCACATATTTATTTGTAAAAAATTTGGAAAACCATTTATAATTTTCCTTCCGCTTCACAATTATATGCCACTTTGTGTTGGTCTATCACATAAAATTCCAACAAAATACATTTATGTTTTTGATTGTAACATGACAAAATGTGGAAAAGGGCATGAATACTTTTTCAGGGCACTGTAGTCATACCAGCACATAGAGACCGGGCTGGCACTGTAAGCTGAGCTGCCCTTGTGCAGTTCAGTTTACAGCGCCAGAGAAGGCTGCGAGCAGGCAGGTAGGGGCATTTTATTGCAGAAGAGACCATGCATGATCACGTAGTATAGGGCCCACTAGGATTGTCCCTTTGCCCCGATTTATGATCAGTCGGGTCCCAAGGACTCGGCAATCAGCGTGCGCCGCCTATGCGCCTCCACCATGAGAACAGGAGGACATCCATGGTTGCCCTCCTGGCATTTTAAGTCCGCGCTGTAGCCGTCTTTTGGCTATAGCGCGGGCGCCAAATGGTTAAGCTATAATGTGCTAGTATGCACTGAAGCATAGCGAACATTGTTTAGTAGGCTTCAGTTTGTGAATCAATAGGAAGCCTCTGTACAGATGAGGCTGCACAGAAAAGAATTGAGGACTCTGTCTATAGTCCCTTTTTGTCTGTCTGGCCAAAAAAAAAAAAAAAGAAACATCAGTGGTCTGTTTACAACCCTGATATCTCACCAACATCCCCCAACAGGGCTGTCAAAAATAAAAAAAAAGTGTAAAACTAGAACATAGTATGGCCTTGTTCAGGTGGGGCGTAACACAGCATACACCCATGCAAAACTATTGTTACCCAAATGAGGATGCAGAGGTGTTCCATGCACCTCCATGTAGGCATTCTGATTGATGTCAATCAGGCCGCAGCAGCTGCAAGATAATAAATGATAACAAAAATAAAATAATAAGAATATATATAATAATATAATCGTAATAATAAAATTAATAATAATAGAAAATAAGAAAAAATAAAATAACAATAATCAATGATGACATAAATAATAATAATGGCGATAGGCTGCCCTGCGAAAATTTTCCATGTTCAAGTCATCTGAATCACTCTGGTCCTAAGAAAACACATAGAAATTGATTAGAATTTGTTCTAAAGCTTATTTTTTTTTTTTTAATAATTGAACATATATTTAAAATCTCTGTTCAATGGGTTTGCACAGAGCAGCCCCAATCCTCCTCTTCTGGTGTCCCCGACTGGTGTTCCTAGGTCCTGCACTTTAGCAAATGCCCGCATAGGAAGCAGCTTCCTACAGGGGAAATTGTGCAGACTCGATCACAACCTGCCCACACAGACAGCGAAGGTGAGGATTCTTGGAAGAACCAAGGCACCGAGTCCATGGAAACACCTTGTCTTCTCGAGTTCCTGTAGGTGGAGATAGGTTGTGCCCCAGATAATTCCCAAGTTGCGGTCCTGTGAATCACTCTCACATATAAAAAGATATACAATATAAACATATGTATACTTTCAAAGATCGTATGACCAATGGTATCAAATGCACCCCAGGTACTGCCAGAGTTAAACTGTGGTCAGTCTACATGAGTTTCTTTGATGCATCCCAACATGTTTCAGAATGATATTCCTTGTTCAGGGGAGACACTGGGTAGTTTTCCCTTCTAAAATACAAATATAGGTGGTCACCATTAACATAATATAATACCGCGTTTCCCCCGAAAGTAAGCCCGGGTCTTATATTCATTTTGGCAACCAAAAACACAGAGCTTATTTTCGGGGTAGGGCTTGCCATTTAATGTGCTATCTTCTCTCCCTCCCAGTCAGGAATCCCCAGTGTGAAAAATAGTAAAAGTGGTTGTAAAATGCTAGAATCCTCTCTACTACAGTTGTATATAATGTAAAAGTTGTATGTTTCTGTAATCTGATTGAGTCAGATACTTTCTTATAGAATCGCTCGGCACTTCCGTGACTTGCCTGAGCTGTCTTCCCCGCTGACAGCCAAAAGAGAAGGGGAGATCAGCTGAGCGGCGCTTCCGTGGCCGCTCCGAGCACTTCAGAGGGAGGGGGGCCGAGATCCCCTGCTGACTTCCAGGAGAAGAGAAGGGAGAGTAGCGGGAGATCAGCTGATCGCCGAGCGGTTCTATAAGAAGTTATTTGACTCCATTAGATTACAGAAACACCTTTTACATTAGAGGATACATAGAGAGGATTTTAGCAGTTTACAATTACTTTAAACTGGGGCTTATTTTTAGGGTAGGGCTTATATTGCAGCCCTCCCCAAATATCATAGTAGGTCTTATTTTCGGTGAAACGCGGTATAAATGAACATATTATTAATATGTTCATTTATATTAGGTTAATGGTTACCACCTATATGTTGGCACCATCCGCAGCCTCCTGGGATATGTCACAGGTCCTAAGAGGCTGCAGGACCACTTACAAATCACAGTTCGACTCACACATGCGTGGTGGGGGGCCCTCTGTGAAGCCGCAAGGAGTCACAGCTGGTATCCCACAGTCAACATGACAGTGCAGGGGACTGCACTGGATCCCTGGACAAGTAAATGTCTGTTTTCTAAAAGTCAGCAGCTACAGTATTTGAAGCTGCTGACTTTTTTTTTAAGAAGCTTACAAACTAAAAGCCCCATCTCTTTTGCATGCGTATCACATACCATACAATACTATACTATACCGCTTTTCTGCACTTTGATTGAACAGGTCCTGCTGTCTGTCCACCGTAAAGGTGCACGGACATCTTCGTAGAGTGCTTCGCTAGGGCAGCTGGTGGTTTGTCGCTTGTCTGGCCCTTCGGGAAAACCACACTTTGGGCGAACAGGTCCTGCTGTCTGTCCTCCGTAAAGGGGTACACCTTCTTCCCCATTTTACAGTCGAGCGTGCACACACAGACGGGACAGCAGTGAAGAGCTTTGTAGTATTTTGAGGGGAGTTTACTTAAAATGGAGAAGACAGAATCTGGAGCCGCTGAGCATGACAACCACTCAGCTTCTAGTTTTCATTTTCAAACCTTCATTAAACAAGCTGAAGTGAGAAGCTGATTGCTTACAATGCACAACTACTCTGGGTCTTGTCTGCCCCAGTTGAAAATAGAACATAAAAGAAAAACTTTTCCTTTTCATTGTGGATAGAGTAAGGGAAGGCTAGAACCTTTGTCAGGTTTTCTTGGCATCTGTGTCCCATTGGAGAGATAACCCCTGTGCTAACTAACCTGTGAAAAAAAGATTGCTATACATACCTATTTTCCGGTCCGGTCACTGCCACTAGCTGGCACAGAAGAACTCACGTGACCGGACCAGACTGGCCTGAAAATAAGTATCTTTCTTGCATAGGTGTTAGGAGGGGGGGGGGGCTAGATAGGTGTAAGCTTGAATTCCACGTTAAGTAAATTTCCCCAAAGTAGCCCAAAGAAGGACTGTCTACAAGCTCTCTTTAGCCCATTGCACAGTACATCCGTGAGCGCTACAGGCTATATAACCACAGCAAACTAAGGAAGAAAATACATCTGTTCATATACTAGTAGAATTTTGTTTGTAACATTTCATCTCAAGAAGATTCTTTTGATTTCCTAATTGTTAGTGAGGTCAATGCGACCTTTGTTTTGAAATGCAGCGAGGAGAAAATTCAAGGGAACAAGATGGACATCTTCTCTCAAACTAACAAATTTATAACAGTGTATGTAGTTTTCGATCAGGAAAGTCTATTCATTTGAAAATCCAATGTTAAAAGCAAACGATAATTTGAAGTACTTTCAAACAGCTTTCATCAAGTCATCGAACACACTGAGAATTTTTGTACGTATGTTAACTACTTCAGCCCCGGAAGGATTTACCCCCTTCCTGACCAGAGCACTTTTTACAATTTGGCACTGCGTCGCTTTAACTGCTAATTGCGTGGTCATGCAATGCTGTACCCAAACAAAATTTGCGTCCTTTTCTTCCCACAAATAGAGCTTTCTTTTGATGGTATTTGATCACCTCTGCGGTTTTTATTTTTTGCGCTATAAACGGAAAAAGACCGAAGATTTTGAAAAAAAATGATCTTTTCTACTTTTTGTTATAAAAAAAATCCAATAAATTCAATTTTAGTCATACATTTAGGCTAAAATGTATTCGACCACATGCCTTTGGTAAAAAAATGTCAATAAGCGTATATTTATTGGTTTGCGCAAAAGTTATAGCGTCTACAAACTAGGGTACATTTTCTGGAATTTACACAGCTTTTAGTTTATGACTGCCTGTGTCATTTATTGAGGTGCTAAAATGGCAGGGCTGTACAACCCCCCCCCCCCAAATGACCCCATTTTGGAAAGTAGACACCCCAAGGAAATTGCTGAGAGGCATGTTGAGCCCATTGAATATTATTATTTTTTGTCCCAAGTGATTGAATAATAAAAAAAAAAAAAATTACAAAAAGTTGTCACTAAATGATATATTGCTCACACAGGCCATGGGCATATGTGGAATTGCACCCCAAAATATATTCAGCTGCTTCTCCTGAGTACGGGGATACCACATGTGTGGGACTTTTTGGGAGCCTAGCCGCGTACGGGGCCCCGAAAACCAATCACCGCCTTCAGGCTTTCTAAGGGTGTAAATTTTTGATTTCACTCTTTACTGCCTATCACAGTTTCGGAGGCCATGGAGTGCCCAGGTGGCACAACCCCCCCCCCCCCCTCCAAATGACCCCATTTTGGAAAGTAGACACCCCAAGCTATTTGCTGAGAGGCATGGCGAGTATTTTGCAGCTCTCATTTGTTTTTGAAAATGAAGAAAGACGAGAAAAAAATTTTTTTTTTTCAAAACTTTGTGACAAAAAGTGAGGTCTGCAAAATACTCACTATACCTCTCAGCAAATAGCTTGGGGTGTCTACTTTCCAAAATAGGGTCATTTGGGGGGGGTTTTGTGCCACCTGGGCATTCCATGGTCTCCGAAACTGTGATAGGCAGTGAAGAGTGAAATCTAAAATTTTCGCCCTTCAAAAGCCAGCGGTGATTGGTTTTCGGGGTCGCGGCTAGGCTCCCAAAAAGTCTCACACATGTGGTATCCCCATACTCAGGAGAAGCAACAGAATGTATTTTGGGGTGTAATTTCACATTTTCCCATGGCATGTTTGAGCAATATATCATTTAGTGACAACTTTGTGCAAAAAAAAAAAAAATTGTCTTTCCCGCAACTTGTGTCACAATATAAAATATTCCATGGACTCGACATGCCTCTCAGCAAATAGCTTGGGGTGTCTACTTTCCAAAATGGGGTCATTTGGGGGGGGGTTTTGAACTGTCCTGGCATTTTATGCACAACATTTAGAAGCTAATGTCACACATCACCCACTCTTCTAACCACTTGAAGACAAAGCCCTTTCTGACACTTTTTGTTTACATGAAAAAATTATTTTTTTTGCAAGAAAATTACTTTAAACCCCCAAACATTATATATTTATTTAAAAGCAAATGCCCTACAGATTAAAATGCTGGGTGTTTCTTTTTTTTTCACACAGTATTTGCGCAGCGATTTTTCAAACGCATTTTTTGGGGCAAGAACACACTTTTTTAAATTTTAATGCACTAAAACACACTATATTGCCCAAATGTTTGATGAACTAAAAAAGATGATCTTAGGCCGAGTACATGGATACCAAACATGACATGCTTTAAAATTGCGCACAAACGTGCAGTGGCAACAAAATAAATACATTTTTAAAAGCCTTTAAAAGCCTTTACAGGTTACCACTTTAGATTTACAGAGGAGGTCTACTGAAAAAATTACTGCCCTCAATCTGACCTTCGCGGTGATACCTCACATGCATGGTGCAATTGCTGTTTACATTTGACGACAGACCGACGCTTGCGTTCGCCTTAGCGCGAGAGCAGGGGGCGACAGGGGTGCTTTTTTTTTTTTCTTTATTATTTTTTTGCTTTTTTATCTTATTTTTAAACCTGTTCCTTTCATTTATTTTTTTTTAATCATTTTTATCTCAGGGAATGTAAATATCCCCTATGATAGCAATAGGTAGTGACAGGTAGGGCTGGGAAAAAAATCGATTTGAATCTTGAATCGAGTTGAGAGGTCAAATCGATTCAAATCTATTTTTTTAGATTTTTTTTTTTTTTTTTCACCAGCACCGCGACGGGCCTGAGGAGCTGCGGGCATGATTTTTCAGGCGAGGCCGCAGGTTCGGCCTAGTCCGCGAGGCCCGACGCTGTGCATTTAGGCAGGGTAGTGGGCGAGGCTGTCGGTGGAATGCCGCTGTGTATTAGAGGGCTGTGATATCAGGAGGAGGAGGGGGGTGGGGGGATCACAGGGACAGTCCCGGGCTGCAGAGAGAGAGAAGGGAAGGTGAGTGTTGCCTGTATGGTGTATTTCGGGAGATAGCCATGTGATCACTGCCAGAAAGAATTATCCGTCAGAGGAGAGAAGTCACATCCCATTCCATATATTCACCCTTCTTAAATTACATTACATCATTACCATACATCATCACACAGCACTGTGCTCAACATATGACAATACCCCCATATGACATCACACAGCAATGTGCTCATCACTGTATACTGACATACTACATCACTGTATACTGACACTACATCACTGAGTAATGTAGTGTGTCAGTATACGGTGATGTAGTGTGTCAGTATACGGTGATGTAGTGTGTCAGTATACAGTGATGTAGTGTGTCAGTTTACAGTGATGTACAGTGATGTAGTGTGTCAGTATATACAGTGATGTAGTGTGTCAGTATGTAGAGTGATGTAGTGTGTCAGTATATACAGTGATGTAGTGTGTCAGTATATACAGTGATGTAGTGTCAGTATACAGTGATGTAGTGTGTCAGAGTACAGTGATGTAGTGTGTCAGTATACAGTGATGTAGTGTATCAGTATACAGTGATGTAGTATGTCAGTATATAGTGATGTAGTGTGTCAGTTTACAGTGATGTAGTGTGTCAGTATATACAGTGATGTAGTGTGTCAGTATACGGTGATGTAGTGTGTCAGTGTACAGTGATGTAGTGTGTCAGTATACAGTGATGTAGTATGTCAGTATACAGTGATGTAGTGTGTCAGTTTACAGTGATGTAGTGTGTCAGTATACGGTGATGTAGTGTGTCAGTATACAGTGATGTAGTGTGTCAGTATACGGTGATGTAGTGTGTCAGTATACAGTGATGTAGTGTGTCAGTTTACACTGATGTACAGTGATGTAGTGTGTCAGTATATACAGTGATGTAGTGTTTCAGTATACGGTGATGTAGTGTGTCAGTATACAGTGATGTACAGTGATGTAGTGTGTCAGTATATACAGTGATGTAGTGTGTCAGTATATACAGTGATGTAGTGTGTCAGTATATACAGTGATGTAGTGTGTCAGTATACGGTGATGTAGTGTGTCAGTATACGGTGATGTAGTGTGTCAGTATACAGTGATGTAGTGTGTCAGTATACAGTAATGTAGTGTGTCAGTTTACAGTGATGTACAGTGATGTAGTGTGTCAGTATACGGTGATGTAGTGTGTCAGTATACGGTGATGTAGTGTGTCAGTATACGGTGATGTAGTGTGTCAGTATATACAGTGATGTAGTGTGTCAGTATACAGTGATGTACAGTGATGTAGTGTGTCAGTATATACAGTGATGTAGTGTGTCAGTATATACAGTGATGTAGTGTGTCAGTATATACAGTGATGTAGTGTGTCAGTAAATACAGTGATGTAGTGTGTCAGTATACGGTGATGTAGTGTGTCAGTATACGGTGATGTGGTATGTCAGTATACGGTGATGTAGTGTCAGTATACGGTGATGTAGTGGCAGTATACAGTGATGTAGTGTGTCAGTATACGGTGATGTAGTATGTCAGTATACGGTGATGTAGTATGTCAGTATACGGTGATGTAGTATGTCAGTATACGGTGATGTAGTATGTCAGTATATGGCGATGTAGTGTGTCAGTATACGGTGTTGTAGTGTGTCAGTATACGGTGATGTAGTGTGTCAGTATACGGTGATGTAGTATGTCAGTATACGGTGATGTAGTATCAGTATATGGTGATGTAGTGTGTCAGTATACGGTGATGTAGTGTGTCAGTATACAGTGATGTAGTGTGTCAGTATACGGTGATGTAATATGTCAGTATACGGTGATGTAGTATGTCAGTATACGGTGATGTAGTATGTCAGCATATGGCGATGTAGTGTGTCAGTTTACAGTGATGTACAGTGATGTAGTGTGTCAGTATATATTGGCCAGTCTTAGAGTCAGTTACCTCAGGATTTTTTGTTGTTTTGCGGGGATATTGTCACCTGTCACCGAGCTTGCCTCAACCTGCTGCTGTTGTTGATAAGCACATTTTCCTTGCAGGGAATGTTTAAAATGCACTTACATTTTTTTGAAATTTTGTTTGTTGATGCACCTTAATATAAAAAAAAAAAAAAAAAATCGGATTCGAATCATGAATCGAGTTTTTTATAAAAAAATCGCAGATTTTTTTTTGGGGGGGGGGGGAAATCTCCCAGCCCTAGTGACAGGTATTCTTTTTTGAAAAAATTGGGGTCTATTAGACCCTAGATCTCTCCTCTGCCCTCAAAGCATCTGACCACACCAAGATCGGTGTGATAAAATGCTTTCCCAATTTCCCAATGGCGCTGTTTACATCCCGCGAAATCTAAGTTATGAAGGCTAATTGGCTTCTGTCCAAAAATTGGCCCTAGTATATGAATGTGAGCTGGGGAACTTGGATTGTGGGCTCCTAGAGGGTAAGGAGCGATGTATGTGTGGAGTGCTGTGTAAATTGACAGCACTATATAGGTACCTTAAATAAATAAAATGACGATAATTGTAGGCACGCACCCACACTCACTCAGGTTGAACTGGATGGACTGGTGTCTTTATTCAACCTTACTAACTATGTAACTATGTAAATGCTCGTAGCTTCCGGTTTCTTAGGCCATAGAGATGTTTGGAGCCACTCTGGTCTCTGATCAGCTCTATGGTCAGCTGGCTGAATCACCGGCTGCATTCTCAGGTTCCCTGTTGAGACAGGAGAGCCAGAGAAAAACACGGAAGACGGTGGGGGGGGCATTCCCTCCCACTGCTTGTAAAAGCAGTCTAGAGGCTAATTATCCGCTAGGATTGCTTTTACATGAAAGCCGACCGCTGGCTGAAAAGAATGATACCAAGATGATACCTAAACCTGTAGGCATCATTCTGGTATAACCACTCAAAGTCGTGAATGGCGTACCTGAAGACAAAAAAATGGTTAACAATAAAACACAGTAAACGGTAAAGTATAAAAAATTGCATACCTGAAAAGCAAACGTGATAAAACATAATAACAATAAAACATTGCAGAATAGAATACAGTAAAAAAGAGCAGAACAATAAAGAGAGAATAGAGAGAGAACAATAAAACGACAACTATTTTTTTTTTATTTTATATATATATATAAAATATATATATATAAAATCCCAAGCTTTGAACATCTCACGGAGCACTGTTCAATCCATCATCCAAAAATTGAAAGAGTATGGCACAACTGCAAACCTACCAAGACATGGCCGCCCACCTAAACTGACAGGCCGGGCAAGGAGAGCATGCAGAGATCCACAGCTCAGGTGGGAGAATCTGTCCACAGGACAACAATTAATTGTGCACTCCACAAATCTGGCTTTTATGGAAGAGCGGCAAGAAGAAAGCCTTTGTTGAAAGAAAGCCATAAGAAGTCCCGTTTGCAGTTTGCCAGAAACCATGTGGGGGACACAACAAACATGTGGAAGAAGGTGCTCTGGTCAGATGAGACCAAAATGGCACTTTTTGGCCTAAAAGCAAAATGCTATGTGTACAAAACTAACACTGCACATCACCCCGAACACCCCATCCCCACCATGCAACATGGTGGTGGTAGCATTATGTTGTGGGGATGTTTTTCTTCAGCAGGGACAGGGAAGCTGGTCAGAGTTGATAGGAAGATAGATGGAGAAAAATACAGGGCAATCTAATGCCCCATACACATGAGCGGAATTTCCGTCAAAAAAAGTGTGATGGGAGCTTTTGGTCAGATATTTAGACCGTGTGTATCCTCCATCCAACTTTTTTTGTCTGAATTTCCGCCAGCAAAAGATTGAGAGCTGGTTCTCTATTTTTCTGACGGAAAAAGTTTTTGACAGAAATTCTGTTCGTCCGTGTGCAAAAAAAAAACACGTCACCGCGTTGTACGTCAGCGTACGGTCGAAAGTTCAGAGAACTTTTGTGTGACCATGTGTATGCAAGCCAAACTTGAGCGGAATTCCGCCGGAAAAACCATCCAAGATTTTTCCAACGGAAATTCCGCTCGTGTGTACGGGGCATTAGAAGAAAACCTGTTAGAGTCTGCAAAAGACTTGAGACTGGGGCGGAGGTTCACCTTCCAGCAGGACAACGACCCTAAACATACAGCCAGCGCTATAATGGAATTGTTTAGATCAAAGCATATTCATGTGTTAGAATGGCCCAGTCAAAGTCCAGACCTAAATCCTATTGAGAATCTGTGGCAAGACTTGAAAATTGCTGTTCACAGACGCTCTCCATCCAATCTGACAGAGCTTGAGCTATTTTGCAAAGAAGAATGGGCAACACGTCACTCTCTAGATGTGCAAAACTGGTAGAGACATTCCCAAAATGACTTGCAGCTGTAATTGCAGCGAAAGGTGGTTCTACAAAGTATTGACTCAGGTAGGTTGAATACAAATGCACGCCACACTTTTAACATATTTATTTGTAAAAAATTTGGAAAACCATTTATAATTTTCCTTCCGCTTCACAATTATGTGCCACTTTGTGTTAGTCTATCACATATAATTCCGACAAAATACATTTATGTTTTTGATTGTAACATGACAAAATGTGGAAAAGGGCATGAATACTTTTTCAGGGCACTGTAGTCATTCCAGCACATAGAGACCGGGCTGGCACTGTAAGCTGAGCTGCCCTTGTGCAGTTCAGTTTACAACGCCAGAGAAGGCTGCGAGCAGGCAGGTAGGGGCATTTTATTGCAGAAGAGACCATGCATGATCACGTAGTATAGGGCCCACTAGGATTGTCCCTTTGCCCCGATCTATGATCAGTCGAGTCCCAAGGACTCGGCAATCAGCGTGCGCCGCCCATGCGCCTCCACCACGAGAACAGGAGGACATCCATGGTTGCCCTCCTGGCATTTTAAGTCCGCGCTGTAGCCGTCTTTCGGCTATAGCGCGGGCGCCAAATGGTTAAGCTATAATGTGCTAGTATGCACTGAAGCATAGCGAACATTGTTTAGTAGGCTTCAGTTTGTGAATCAATAGGAAGCCTCTGTACAGATGAGGCTGCACAGAAAAGAATTGAGGACTCTGTCCATAGTCCCTTTTTGTCTGTCTGGCCAAAAAAAAAAAAAAAATCAGTGGTCTGTTTACAACCCTGATATCTCACCAACATCCCCCAACAGGGCTGTCAAAAAAAAAAAAAACAGTGTAAAACTAGAACATAGTATGGCCTTGTTCAGGTGGGGCGTAACACAGCATGGGGCGTAACACACCCATGCAAAACTATTGTTACCCAAATGAGGATGCAGAGGTGTTCCATGCACCTCCATGTAGGCATTCTGATTGATGTCAATCAGGCCGCAGCAGCTGCACGATAATAAATTATAACAAAAATAAAATAATAAGAATATATATAATAATATAATCGTAATAATAAAATTAATAATAATAGAAAATAAGAAAAAATAAAATAACAATAATCAATGATGACATAAATAATAATAATGGTGATAGGCTGCCCTGCGAAAATTTTCCATGTTCAAGTCATCTGAATCACTCTGGTCCTAAGAAAACACATAGAAATTGATTAGAATTTGTTCTAAAGCTTATTTTTTTTTTTTTTTTAATTAATGAACATATATTTAAAATCTCTGTTCAATGGGTTTGCACAGAGCAGCCCCAATCCTCCTCTTCTGGTGTTCCTAGGTCCTAATCTTTAGCAAATGCCCGCATAGGAAGCAGCTTCCCTACAGGGGAAATTGTGCAGGCTCGATCACGACCTGCCCACACAGACAGCAAAGGTGAGGATTCTTGGAAGAACCAAGGCACAGAGTCCATGGAAACACCTTGTCTTCTCCAGAGTTCCTGTAGGTGGAGATAGGTTGTGCCCCAGATAATTCCCAAGTTGCGGTCCTGTGAATCACTCTCACATATAAAAAGATATACAATATAAACATATGTATACTTTCAAAGATCGCATGACCAATGGTATTAAATGCACCCCAGGTACTGCCAGAGTTAAACTGTGGTCAGTCTACATGAGTTTCTTTGATGTATCCCAACATGTTTCAGAATGATATTCCTTCTTCGGGGGAGACACTGGGTAGTTTTCCCTTCTAAAATACAAATATAGGTGGTCACCATTAACATAATATAATACCGCGTTTCCCCCGAAAGTAAGCCCGGGTCTTATATTCATTTTGGCAACCAAAAACACAGAGCTTATTTTCGGGGTAGGGCTTGCCATTTAATGTGCTGTCTTCTCTCCCTCCCTGCCAGTCAGGAATCCCCAGTGTGAATAATACTAAAAGTGGTTGTAAAATGCTAGAATCCTCTCTACTACAGTTGTATATAATGTAAAAGTTGTATGTTTCTGTAATCTGATTGAGTCAGATACTTTCTTTTAGAATCGCTCGGCACTTCCGTGACTTGCCTGAGCTGTCTTCCCCGCTCTGAGCACTGCAGAAAGGGGGGCCGAGATTCCCCGCTGACAGCCAAAAAAGAAGGGGAGATCAGCTGAGCGGCGCTTCCGTGGCCGCTCCGAGCACTTCAGAGGGAGGGGGGCCGAGATCCCCCGCTGACTTCCAGGAGAAGAGAGGGGAGAGTAGCGGGAGATCAGCTGATCGCCGAGCGGTTCTATAAGAAGTTATTTGACTCCATTAGATTACAGAAACACCTTTTACATTAGAGGATACATAGAGAGGATTTTAGCAGTTTACAATTACTTTAAACTGGGGCTTATTTTTAGGGTAGGGCTTATATTGCAGCCCTCCCCAAATATCATAGTAGGTCTTATTTTCAGTGAAACGCGGTATAAATGAACATATTATTAATATGTTCATTTATCTTAGGTTAATGGTTACCACCTATATGTTGGCACCATCAGCAGCCTCCTGGGATATGTCACAGGTCCTAAGAGGCTGCAGGACCACTTACAAATCACAGTTCGACTCACACATGCGTGGTGGGGGGCCCTCTGTGAAGCCGCAAGGAGTCACAGTTTGTATCCCACAGTCAACATGACAGTGCAGGGGACTGCACTGGATCCCTGGACAAGTAAATGTCTGTTTTTTAAAAGTCAGCAGCTACAGTATTTGAAGCTGCTGACTTTTTTTTTAAGAAGCTTACAAACTAAAAGTCCCATCTCTTTTGCATGCGTATTACATACCATACAATACTATACTATACCGCTTTTCTGCACTTTGATTGAACAGGTCCTGCTGTCTGTCCACCGTAAAGGTGCACGGACATCTTCGTAGAGTGCTTCGCTAGGGCAGCTGGTGGTTTGTCGCTTGTCTGGCCCTTCGGGAAAACCACACTTTGGGCGAACAAGTCCTGCTGTCTGTCCTCCGTAAAGGGGTACACCTTCTTCCCCATTTTACAGTCGAGCGTGCACACACAGACGGGACAGCAGTGAAGAGCTTTGTAGTATTTTGAGGGGAGTTTACTTAAAATGGAGAAGACAGAATCTGGAGCCACTGAGCATGACAACCACTCAGCTTCTAGTTTTCATTTTCAAACCTTCATTAAACAAGCTGAAGTGAGAAGCTGATTGCTTACAATGCACAACTACTCTGGGTCTTGTCTGCCCCAGTTGAAAATAGAACATAAAAGAAAAACTTTTCCTTTTCATTGTGGATAGAGTAAGGGAAGGCTAGAACCTTTGTCAGGTTTTCTTGGCATCTGTGTCCCATTGGAGAGATAACCCCTGTGCTAACTAACCTGTGAAAAAAAGATTGCTATACATACCTATTTTCCGGTCCGGTCACTGCCACTAGCTGGCACAGAAGAACTCACGTGACCGGACCAGACTGGCCTGAAAATAAGTATCTTCCTTGCATAGGTGTTAGGAGGGGGGGGGGGAGGCTAGATAGGTTTAGGCTGGAATTCCACGTTAAGTAAATTTCCCCAAAGTAGCCCAAAGAAGGACTGTCTACAAGCTCTCTTTAGCCCATTGCACAGTACATCCGTGAGCGCTACAGGCTATATAACCACAGCAAACTAAGGAAGAAAATACATCTGCTCATATACTAGTAGAATTTTGTTTGTAACATTTCATCTCAAGAAGATTCCTTTGATTTCCTAATTGTTAGTGAGGTCAATGCGACCTTTGAGCAGGGGGCGACAGGGGTGCTTTTTTTTTTTTCTTTATTATTTTTTTGCTTTTTTATCTTATTTTTAAACCTGTTCCTTTCATTTTTTTTTTTAATCATTTTTATCTCAGGGAATGTAAATATCCCCTATGATAGCAATAGGTAGTGACAGGTAGGGCTGGGAAAAAAATCGATTTGAATCTTGAATCGAGTTGAGAGGTCAAATCGATTCAAAACGATTTTTTTAGATTTTTTTTTTTTTACCAGCACCGCGCCGGGCCTGAGGAGCTGCAGGCACGATTTTTCAGGCGAGGCCGCGGCTTCGGCCTAGTCCGCGAGGCCCGACGCTGTGCATTTAGGCAGGGTAGTGGGCGAGGCTTTCGGTGGAATGCCGCTGTGTATTAGAGGGCTGTGATATCAGGAGGAGGAGGGGGGTGGGGGGATCACAGGGACAGTCCCGGGCTGCAGAGAGAGAGAAGGGAAGGTGAGTGTTGCCTGTATGGTGTATTTCGGGAGATAGCCATGTGATCACTGCCAGAAGGAATTATCCGTCAGAGGAGAGAAGTCACATCCCATTCCATATATTCACCTTTCTTAAATTACATTACATCATTACCATACATCATCACACAGCACTGTGCTCAACATATGACAATACCCCCATATGACATCACACAGCAATGTGCTCATCACTGTGTACTGACATACTACATCACTGTATACTGACACTACATCACTGAGTGATGTAGTGTGTCAGTATATACAGTGATGTAGTGTGTCAGTATACAGTGATGTAGTGTGTCAGTATATACAGTGATGTAGTGTGTCAGTATACAGTGATGTAGTGTGTCAGTATACAGTGATGTAGTGTGTCAGTATACAGTGATGTAGTATGTCAGTATACAGTGATGTAGTGTGTCAGTATATACAGTGATGTAGTGTGTCAGTATATACAGTGATGTAGTGTGTCAGTATACGGTGATGTAGTGTGTCAGTATACGGTGATGTAGTGTGTCAGTATACGGTGATGTAGTGTGTCAGTTTACAGTGATGTACAGTGATGTAGTGTGTCAGTATATACAGTGATGTAGTGTGTCAGTATATACAGTGATGTAGTGTGTCAGTATATACAGTGATGTAGTGTGTCAGTATACGGTGATGTAGTGTGTCAGTATACAGTGATGTAGTGTGTCAGTATGTACAGTGATGTAGTGTGTCAGTATATACAGTGATGTAGTGTGTCAGTATATACAGTGATGTAGTGTGTCAGTATACGGTGATGTAGTGTGTCAGTTTACAGTGATGTACAGTGATGTAGTGTGTCAGTATATACAGTGATGTAGTGTGTCAGTATATACAGTGATGTAGTGTGTCAGTATATACAGTGATGTAGTGTGTCAGTATATACAGTGATGTAGTGTGTCAGTATACGGTGATGTAGTGTGTCAGTTTACAGTGATGTAGTGTGTCAGTATACGGTGATGTAGTGTGTCAGTTTACAGTGATGTACAGTGATGTAGTGTGTCAGTATATACAGTGATGTAGTGTGTCAGTATATACAGTGATGTTGTGTGTCAGTATATACAGTGATGTAGTGTGTCAGTATATACAGTGATGTAGTGTGTCAGTATATACAGTGATGTAGTGTGTCAGTATACGGTGATGTAGTGTGTCAGTATACGGTGATGTAGTGTGTCAGTATACAGTGATGTAGTATGTCAGTATACGGTGATGTAGTGTGTCAATATACGGTGATGTAGTGTGTCAGTATACGGTGATGTAGTGTGTCAGTATACGGTGATGTAGTATGTCAGTATACGGTGATGTAGTATGTCAGTATATGGCGATGTAGTGTGTCAGTTTACAGTGATGTACAGTGATGTAGTGTGTCAGTATATACAGTGATGTAGTGTGTCAGTATACGGTCATGTAGTGTGTCAGTATACAGTGATGTACAGTGATGTAGTGTGTCAGTATATACAGTGATGTAGTGTGTCAGTATACAGTGATGTAGTGTGTCAGTATACAGTGATGTAGTGTGTCAGTATATACAGTGATGTAGTGTGTCAGTATATACAGTGATGTAGTGTGTCAGTTTACAGTGATGTAGTGTGTCAGTATACGGTGATGTAGTGTGTCAGTATACAGTGATGTAGTGTGTCAGTATACAGTGATGTAGTGTGTCAGTTTACAGTGATGTACAGTGATGTAGTGTGTCAGTATATACAGTGATGTAGTGTGTCAGTATACGGTGATGTAGTGTGTCAGTATATGGTGATGTAGTGTGTCAGTTTACAGTGATGTACAGTGATGTAGTGTGTCAGTATATACAGTGATGTAGTGTGTCAGTATATACAGTGATGTAGTGTGTCAGTATATACAGTGATGTAGTGTGTCAGTATATACAGTGATGTAGTGTGTCAGTATACGGTGATGTAGTGTGTCAGTATACGGTGATGTAGTATGTCAGTATACGGTGATGTAGTGTCAGTATACGGTGATGTAGTGTCAGTATACGGTGATGTAGTGTGTCAGTATACGGTGATGTAGTGTGTCAGTATACGGTGATGTAGTATGTCAGTATACGGTGATGTAGTATGTCAGCATATGGCGATGTAGTGTGTCAGTTTACAGTGATGTACAGTGATGTAGTGTGTCAGTATATATTGGCCAGTCTTAGAGTCAGTTACCTCAGGATTTTTTGTTGTTTTGCGGGGATATTGTCATCTGTCACCGAGCTTGCCTCAACCTGCTGCTGTTGTTGATAGGCACATTTTCCTTGCAGGGAATGTTTAAAATGCACTTACATTTTTTTGAAATTTTGTTTGTTGATGCACCTTAATATAAAAAAAAAAAAAAAAAATCTGATTCGAATCATGAATCGAGTTTTTTATAAAAAAATCGCAGATTTTTTTTTTGGGGGGGGGGGGGAATCTCCCAGCCCTAGTGACAGGTATTCTTTTTTGAAAAAATTGGGGTCTAATAGATCTCTAATAGATCTCTCCTCTGCCCTCAAAGCATCTGACCACACCAAGATCGGTGTGATAAAATGCTTTCCCAATTTCCTAATGGCGCTGTTTACATCCGGCGAAGTTATGAAGGCTAATTGGCTTCTGTCCAAAAATTGGCCCTAGTATATGAATGTGAGCTGGGGAACTTGGATTGTGGGCTCCTAGAGGGTAAGGAGCGATGTATGTGTGGAATGCTGTGTAAATTGACAGCACTATATAGGTACCTTAAATAAATAAAATGAAGATAATTGTAGGCACGCACCCACACTCACTCAGGTTGAACTGGATGGACTGGTGTCTTTATTCAACCTTACTAACTATGTAACTATGTAAATGCTCGTAGCTTCCGGTTTCTTAGGCCATAGAGATGTTTGGAGCCACTCTGGTCTCTGATCAGCTCTATGGTCAGCTGGCTGAATCACCGGCTGCATTCTCAGGTTCCCTGTTGAGACAGGAGAGCCAGAGAAAAACACGGAAGACGGTGGGGGGGGGCATTCCCTCCCACTGCTTGTAAAAGCAGTCTAGAGGCTAATTAGCCGCTAGGATTGCTTTTACATGAAAGCCGACCACTGGCTGAAGAGAATGATACCAAGATGATACCTAAACCTGCAGGCATCATTCTGGTATAACCACTCAAAGTCGTGAATGGCGTACCTGAGGACAAAAAAATGGTTAACAATAAAACACAGTAAACGGTAAAGTATAAAAAATTGCATACCTGAAAAGCAAACATGATAAAACATAATAACAATAAAACATTGCAGAATAGAATACAGTAAAAAAGAGCAGAACAATAAAGAGAGAATAGAGAGAACAATAAAACGACAACTATTTTTTTTAAATTTTATATATATATAAAATATATATATATAAAATCCCAAGCTTTGAACATCTCACGGAGCACTGTTCAATCCATCATCCAAAAATTGAAAAAGTATGGAACAACTGCAAACCTACCAAGACATGACCGCCCACCTAAACTGACAGACCAGGCAAGGAGAGCATGCAGAGATCCACAGCTCAGGTGGGAGAATCTGTCCACAGGACAACAATTAATTGTGCACTCCACAAATCTGGCTTTTATGGAAGAGCGGCAAGAAGGAAGCCTTTGTTGAAAGAAAGCCATAAGAAGTCCCGTTTGCAGTTTGCCAGAAACCATGTGGGGGACACAACAAACATGTGGAAGAAGGTGCTCTGGTCAGATGAGACCAAAATGGCACTTTTTGGCCTAAAAGCAAAATGCTATGTGTACAAAACTAACACTGCACATCACCCCGAACACCCCATCCCCACCATGCAACATGGTGGTGGTAGCATTATGTTGTGGGGATGTTTTTCTTCAGCAGGGACAGGGAAGCTGGTCAGAGTTGATAGGAAGATAGATGGAGAAAAATACAGGGCAATCTAATGCCCCCTACACATGAGCGGAATTTCCGTCAAAAAAAGTGTGATGGGAGCTATTGGTCAGATATTCCGACCGTGTGTATCCTCCATCCAACTTTTTTTGTCTGAATTTCCGCCAGCAAAAGATTGAGAGCTGGTTCTCTATTTTTCTGACGGAAAAAGTTCTTGACAGAAATTCTGTTTGTCCGTATGCAATTCCGACGTGCAAAAAAAAAACACGTCACCGCGTTGTACGTCAGCGTACGGTCGAAAGTTCAGAGAACTTTTGTGTGACCATGTGTATGCAAGCCAAACTTGAGCAGAATTCCGCCGGAAAAACCATCCAAGATTTTTCCAACGGAAATTCCGCTCCTGTGTACGGGGCATTAGAAGAAAACCTGTTAGAATCTGCAAAAGACTTGAGACTGGGGCGGAGGTTCACCTTCCAGCAGGACAACGACCCTAAACATACAGCCAGCGCTATAATGGAATTGTTTAGATCAAAGCATATTCATGTGTTAGAATGGCCCAGTCAAAGTCCAGACCTAAATCCTATTGAGAATCTGTGGCAAGACTTGAAAATTGCTGTTCACAGACGCTCTCCATCCAATCTGACAGAGCTTGAGCTATTTTGCAAAGAAGAATGGGCAACACGTCACTCTCTAGATGTGCAAAACTGGTAGAGACATTCCCAAAATGACTTGCAGCTGTAATTGCAGCGAAAGGTGGTTCTACAAAGTATTGACTCAGGGTGGTTGATTACAAATGCACACCACACTTTTCACACATTTATTTGTAAAAAATTTGGAAAACCATTTATAATTTTCCTTCCGCTTCACAATTATGTGCCACTTTGTGTTGGTCTATCACATAAAATTCCGACAAAATACATTTATGTTTTTGATTGTAACATGACAAAATGTGGAAAAGGGCATGAATACTTTTTCAGGGCACTGTAGTCATTCCAGCACATAGAGACCGGGCTGGCACTGTAAGCTGAGCTGCCCTTGTGCAGTTTAGTTTACAGCGCTAGAGAAGGCTGCGAGCAGGCAGGTAGGGGCATTTTATTGCAGAAGAGACCATGCATGATCACGTAGTATAGGGCCCACTAGGATTGTCCCTTTGACCCGATCTATGATAAGTCGAGTCCCAAGGACTCGGCAATCAGCGTGCGCCGCCCATGCGCCTCCACCACGAGAACAGGAGGACATCCATGGTTGCCCTCCTGGCATTTTAAGTCCGCGCTGTAGCCGTCTTTCGGCTATAGCGCGGGCGCCAAATGGTTAAGCTATAATGTGCTAGTATGCACTGAAGCATAGCGAACATTGTTTAGTATGCTTCAGTTTGTGAATCAATAGGAAGCCTCTGTACGGATGAGGCTGCACAGAAAAGAATTGAGGACTCTGTCCATAGTCCCTTTTTGTCTGTCTGGCCAAAAAAAAAAAAAAATCAGTGGTCTGTTTACAACCCTGATATCTCACCAACATCCCCCAACAGGGCTGTCAAAAAAAAAAAAAAAAAAGTGCAAAACTAGAACATAGTATGGCCTTGTTCAGGTGGGGCGTAACACAGCATTCACCCATGCAAAACTATTGTTACCCAAATGAGGATGCAGAGGTGTTCCATGCACCTCCATGTAGGCATTCTGATTGATGTCAATCAGGCCGCAACAGCTGCACGATAATAAATGATAACAAAAATAAAATAATAAGAATATATATAATAATATAATCGTAATAATAAAATTAATAATAATAGAAAATAAGAAAAAATAAAATAACAATAATCAATGATGACATAAATAATAATAATGGCGATAGGCTGCCCTGCGAAAATTTTCCATGTTCAAGTCATCTGAATCACTCTGGTCCTAAGAAAACACATAGAAATTGATTAGAATTTGTTCTAAAGCTTATTTTTTTTTTAATTAATGAACATATATTTAAAATCTCTGTTCAATGGGTTTGCACAGAGCAGCCCCAATCCTCCTCTTCTGGTGTTCCTAGGTTCTAATCTTTAGCAAATGCCCGCATGAGAAGCAGCTTCCTACAGGGGAAATTGTGCAGGCTCGATCACGACCTGCCCACACAGACAGCAAAGGTGAGGATTCTTGGAAGAACCAAGGCACAGAGTCCATGGAAACACCTTGTCTTCTCCAGAGTTCCTGTAGGTGGAGATAGGTTGTGCCCCAGATAATTCCCAAGTTGCGGTCCTGTGAATCACTCTCACATATAAAAAGATATACAATATAAACATATGTATACTTTCAAAGATCGCATGACCAATGGTATCAAATGCACCCCAGGTACTGCCAGAGTTAAACTGTGGTCAGTCTACATGAGTTTCTTTGATGCATCCCAACATGTTTCAGAATGATATTCCTTCTTCGGGGGAGACACTGGGTAGTTTTCCCTTCTAAAATACAAATATAGGTGGTCACCATTAACATAATATAATACCGCGTTTCCCCCGAAAGTAAGCCCGGGTCTTATATTCATTTTGGCAACCAAAAACACAGAGCTTCTTTTCGGGGTAGGGCTTGCCATTTAATGTGCTGTCTTCTCTCCCTCCCTGCCAGTCAGGAATCCCCAGTGTGAATAATAGTAAAAGTGGTTGTAAAATGCTAGAATCCTCTCTACTACAGTTGTATATAATGTAAAAGTTGTATGTTCCTGTAATCTGATTGAGTCAGATACTTTCTTATAGAATCGCTCGGCACTTCCGTGACTTGCCTGAGCTGTCTTCCCTGCTCTGAGCACTGCAGAAAGGGGGGCCGAGATTCCCCGCTGACAGCCAAAAGACAAGGGGAGATCAGCTGAGCGGCGCTTCCGTGGCCGCTCCGAGCACTTCAGAGGGAGGGGGGCCGAGATCCCCCGCTGACTTCCAGGAGAAGAGAGGAGAGAGTAGCGGGAGATCAGCTGATCGCCGAGCGGTTCTATAAGAAGTTATTTGACTCCATTAGATTACAGAAACACCTTTTACATTAGAGGATACATAGAGAGGATTTTAGCAGTTTACAATTACTTTAAACTTGGGCTTATTTTTGGGGTAGGGCTTATATTGCAGCCCTCCCCAAATATCATAGTAGGTCTTATTTTCGGTGAAACACGGTATGAATGAACATATTATTAATATGTTCATTTATATTAGGTTAATGGTTACCACCTATATGGTGGCACCATTCGCAGCCTCCTGGGATATGTCACAGGTCCTAAGAGGCTGCAGGACCACTTACAAATCACAGTTCGGCTCACACATGCGTGGTGGGGGGCCCCTCTGTGAAGCCGCAAGGAGTCACAGTTTGTATCCCACAGTCAACATGACAGTGCAGGGGACCTAAAGACCGGCAAAGAACCTGCCTGGATGAGGATAGCGTTGGATCCCTGGACAAGTAAATGTCTGTTTTTTAAAAGTCAGCAACTATAGTATTTGAAGCAGCTGACTTTTATTTTTTTTTAAGAAGCTTGCAAACTAAAAGCCCCATCTCTTTTGCTTGCATATTTCAAACCATACAATACCATACTATACCGCTTTTCTGCACTTTGATTGAACAGGTCCTGCTGTCTGTCCACCGTAAAGGTGTACAGACATCTTCGTAGAGTGCTTCGCTAGGGCAGCTGGTGGTTTGTCGCTTGTTTGGCCCTTCGGGAAAACCACACTTTGGGCGAACAGGTCCTGCTGTCTGTCCTCCGTAAAGGGGTACACCTTCTTCCCCATTTTACAGTCGAGCGTGCACACACAGACGGGACAACAGTGAAGAGCTTTGTAGTATTTTGAGGGGAGTTTACTTAAAATGGAGAAGACTGGAATCTGGAGCCGCTGAGCATGACAACCACTCAGCTTCTAGTTTTCATTTTCAAACCTTCATTAAACAAGCTTAAGTGAGAAGCTGATTGCTTACAATGCACAACTACTCTGGGTCTTGTCTGCACCAGTTGAAAATAGAACAAAAGAGAAAAACTTTTCTTTTTTATTGTGGATAGAGTAAGGGAAGGCTAGAACCTTTGTCAGGTTTTCTTGGCATCTGTGTCCCATTGGAGAGATAACCCCTGTGCTAACTAACCTGTGAAAAAAAGATTGCTATACATACCTATTTTCCGGTCCGGTCACTGCCACTAGCTGACACAGAAGAACTCACGTGACCGGACCAGACTGGCCTGAAAATAAGTATCTTCCTTGCATAGGTGTTAGGAGGGGGGGGGGAGGCTAGATAGGTTTAGGCTGGAATTCCACGTTAAGTAAATTTCCCCAAAGTAGCCCAAAGAAGGACTGTCTACAAGCTCTCTTTAGCCCATTGCACAGTACATCCGTGAGCGCTACAGGCTATATAACCACAGCAAACTAAGGAAGAAAATACATCTGCTCATATACTAGTAGAATTTTGTTTGTAACATTTCATCTCAAGAAGATTCCTTTGATTTCCTAATTGTTAGTGAGGTCAATGCGACCTTTGAGCAGGGGGCGACAGGGGTGCTTTTTTTTTTTTCTTTATTATTTTTTTGCTTTTTTATCTTATTTTTAAACCTGTTCCTTTCATTTTTTTTTTTTTTAATCATTTTTATCTCAGGGAATGTAAATATCCCCTATGATAGCAATAGGTAGTGACAGGTAGGGCTGGGAAAAAAATCGATTTGAATCTTGAATCGAGTTGAGAGGTCAAATCGATTCAAAACGATTTTTTTAGATTTTTTTTTTTTTTTTACCAGCACCGCGCCGGGCCTGAGGAGCTGCAGGCACGATTTTTCAGGCGAGGCCGCGGCTTCGGCCTAGTCCGCGAGGCCCGACGCTGTGCATTTAGGCAGGGTAGTGGGCGAGGCTGTCGGTGGAATGCCGCTGTGTATTAGAGGGCTGTGATATCAGGAGGAGGAGGGGGGTGGGGGGATCACAGGGACAGTCCCGGGCTGCAGAGAGAGAGAAGGGAAGGTGAGTGTTGCCTGTATGGTGTATTTCTGGAGATAGCCATGTGATCACTGCCAGAAGGAATTATCCGTCAGAGGAGAGTCACATCCCATTCCATATATTCACCTTTCTTAAATTACATTACATCATTACCATACATCATCACACAGCACTGTGCTCAACATATGACAATACCCCCATATGACATCACACAGCAATGTGCTCATCACTGTATACTGACATACTACATCACTGTATACTGACACTACATCACTGAGTGATGTAGTGTGTCAGTATACGGTGATGTAGTGTGTCAGTATACGGTGATGTAGTGTGTCAGTATACGGTGATGTAGTGTGTCAGTATACGGTGATGTACAGTGATGTAGTGTGTCAGTATATACAGTGATGTAGTGTGTCAGTGTACAGTGATGTAGTGTGTCAGTATACAGTGATGTACAGTGATGTAGTGTGTCAGTATATACAGTGATGTAGTGTGTCAGTATATACAGTGATGTAGTGTGTCAGTATACAGTGATGTAGTGTGTCAGTTTACAGTGATGTACAGTGATGTAGTGTGTCAGTATATACAGTGATGTAGTGTGTCAGTATACAGTGATGTAGTGTGTCAGTATACAGTGATGTAGTGTGTCAGTTTACAGTGATGTACAGTGATGTAGTGTGTCAGTATATACAGTGATGTAGTGTGTCAGTATGTACAGTGATGTAGTGTGTCAGTATATACAGTGATGTAGTGTGTCAGTATATACAGTGATGTAGTGTGTCATGTTGCCTTATAAGTTTATGTGAAATATCCATTAATCGCTGTAAAATATTGTAATTAGAAATATATTTCAGTTAGAGGGAAATATATTTAAAATACTGAGTGTTGTGTTGGTGTTATTGTAATTAGTTCAACTTCAAAGGTTGGCCTTTTGTTCTCCCTGAGAACATCTTCCCTGGGTAGTAAACAATAGCCTTCTTTGACTCATCCAATCAGGCTGTGCCCAATATACATTTACTAGGTACAGTGACCAATTAGGGAGAATTATATTAGCCACACTACAGAAAGGAGGGGGGGGGGATATAATGCTTTGTGACCAAGCTTACTCACTCTTTGGTATGGGAACAGACAGCAGTCACCATGGGCTGACCTGAAGTTAACAGGTAATCTAATATACTTGGATTTTATACTGTACTGTAAATATGGGTGTTGTGGGTAATTTGTAAATACCATGTAAGCCAGGAGACCTACACTGTACATTGTGTTGTAAATACTGTTGGGTGTGTACTTTGTATAGATTATGTAACCCTATTAATAAATGTGTATTGCTGAACGAACTACCTCTTTGTTGTAAGATCTCTCAGATCTAGATATGTATATGTCCATACTACTACAATGATTGAGGTGTATGCACAAAATACAGAACTAGTCAACAGTCAGTATATACAGTGATGTAGTGTGTCAGTATACAGTGATGTAGTGTGTCAGTATACAGTGATGTAGTGTATCAGTATACAGTGATGTAGTATGTCAGTATACAGTGATGTAGTGTGTCAGTTTACAGTGATGTAGTGTGTCAGTATATACAGTGATGTAGTGTGTCAGTATACGGTGATGTAGTGTGTCAGTATACGGTGATGTAGTGTGTCAGTATACGGTGATGTAGTATGTCAGTATACGGTGATGTAGTGTGTCAGTATACGGTGATGTAGTGTGTCAGTTTACAGTGATGTACAGTGATGTAGTGTGTCAGTATATACAGTGATGTAGTGTGTCAGTATATACAGTGATTTAGTGTGTCAGTTTACAGTGATGTAGTGTGTCAGTTTACGGTGATGTAGTGTGTCAGTATACAGTGATGTAGTGTGTCAGTTTACAGTGATGTACAGTGATGTAGTGTGTCAGTATATACAGTGATGTAGTGTGTCAGTATACGGTGATGTAGTGTGTCAGTATACAGTGATGTAGTGTGTCAGTATACAGTGATGTAGTGTGTCAGTATACGGTGATGTAGTGTGTCAGTATACAGTGATGTAGTGTGTCAGTATACAGTGATGTAGTGTGTCAGTTTACAGTGATGTACAGTGATGTAGTGTGTCAGTATATACAGTGATGTAGTGTGTCAGTATACGGTGATGTAGTGTGTCAGTATACAGTGATGTAGTGTGTCAGTATACGGTGATGTAGTGTGTCAGTATACGGTGATGTAGTGTGTCAGTATACAGTGATGTAGTGTGTCAGTATATACAGTGATGTAGTGTGTCAGTATATACAGTGATGTAGTGTGTCAGTTTACAGTGATGTAGTGTGTCAGTTTACAGTGATGTAGTGTGTCAGTATACAGTGATGTAGTGTGTCAGTATACGGTGATGTAGTGTGTCAGTATACAGTGATGTAGTGTGTCAGTTTACAGTGATGTAGTGTGTCAGTATATACAGTGATGTAGTGTGTCAGTATATACAGTGATGTAGTGTGTCAGTATGTACAGTGATGTAGTGTGTCAGTATACAGTGATGTAGTGTGTCAGTTTACAGTGATGTAGTGTGTCAGTATACGGTGATGTAGTGTGTCAGTATACGGTGATGTATATACAGTATATACAGTGATGTAGTGTGTCTGTATACGGTGATGTAGTGTCAGTATACAGTGATGCAGTGTGTCAGTTTACAGTGATGTAGTGTGTCAGTATACAGTGATGTAGTGTGTCAGTATACGGTGATGTAGTGTGTCAGTATACGGTGATGTAGTGTGTCAGTATACAGTGATGTAGTGTGTCAGTTTACAGTGATGTAGTGTGTCAGTATATACAGTGATGTAGTGTGTCAGTATATACAGTGATGTAGTGTGTCAGTATATACAGTGATGTAGTGTGTCAGTTTACAGTGATGTAGTGTGTCAGTATACGGTGATGTAGTGTGTCAGTATACGGTGATGTATATACAGTATATACAGTGATGTAGTGTGTCAGTATACGGTGATGTAGTGTGTCAGTATACAGTGATGTAGTGTGTCAGTATACAGTGATGTAGTGTGTCAGTTTACAGTGATGTACAGTGATGTAGTGTGTCAGTATATACAGTGATGTAGTGTGTCAGTTTACAGTGATGTAGTGTGTCAGTATACGGTGATGTAGTGTGTCAGTATACAGTGATGTAGTGTGTCAGTATGTACAGTGATGTCAGTATACAGTGATGTAGTGTGTCAGTTTACAGTGATGTAGTGTGTCAGTATATACAGTGATGTAGTGTGTCAGTATACGGTGATGTAGTGTGTCAGTATACGGTGATGTATATACAGTATATACAGTGATGTAGTGTGTCAGTATACGGTGATGTAGTGTGTCAGTATAAAGTGATGTAGTGTGTCAGTATATACAGTGATGTAGTGTGTCAGTATACGGTGATGTAGTGTGTCAGTATACGGTGATGTAGTATGTCAGTATACGGTGATGTAGTGTGTCAGTATACAGTGATGTACAGTGATGTAGTGTGTCAGTATATACAGTGATGTAGTGTGTCAGTATATACAGTGATGTAGTGTGTCAGTATACGGTGATGTAGTATGTCAGTATACGGTGATGTAGTGTGTCAGTATACAGTGATGTACAGTGATGTAGTGTGTCAGTATATACAGTGATGTAGTGTGTCAGTATATACAGTGATGTAGTGTGTCAGTATATACAGTGATGTAGTGTGTCAGTATACGGTGATGTAGTGTGTCAGTATACGGTGATGTAGTGTGTCAGTATACGGTGATGTAGTGTGTCAGTATACGGTGATGTAGTGTGTCAGTATACGGTGATGTAGTGTGTCAGTATACGGTGATGTAGTATGTCAGTATATGGCGATGTAGTGTGTCAGTATACGGTGATGTAGTATGTCAGTATACGGTGATGTAGTGTGTCAGTATACGGTGATGTAGTATGTCAGTATACGGTGATGTAGTATGTCAGTATACGGTGATGTAGTGTGTCAGTATATGGCGATGTAGTGTGTCAGTTTACAGTGTTGTACAGTGATGTAGTGTGTCAGTATATATTGGCCAGTCTTAGAGTCAGTTACCTCAGGATTTTTTGTTGTTTTGCGGGGATATTGTCACCTGTCACCGAGCTTGCCTCAACCTGCTGCTGTTGTTGATAGGCACATTTTCCTTGCAGGGAATGTTTAAAATGCACTTACATTTTTTTGAAATTTTGTTTGTTGATGCACCTTAATATAAAAAAAAAATTGGATTCGAATCATGAATCGTGTTTTTTATAAAGAAATCGCAGATTTTTTTGGGGGGGGGGGAAATCTCCCAGCCCTAGTGACAGGTATTCTTTTTTGAAAAAATTGGGGTCTCAAAGCATCTGACCACACCAAGATCGGTGTGATAAAATGCTTTCCCAATTTCCCAATGACGCTGTTTACATCCGGCGAAATCTAAGTCATGAAGGCTAATTGGCTTCTGTCCAAAAATTGGCCCTAGTATATGAATGTGAGCTGGGGAACTTGGATTGTGGGCTCCTAGAGGGTAAGGAGCGATGTATGTGTGGAGTGCTGTGTAAATTGACAGCACTATATAGGTACCTTAAATAAATAAAATGAAGATAATTTTAGGCACGCACCCACACTCACTCAGGTTGAACTGGATGGACTGGTGTCTTTATTCAACCTTACTAACTATGTAACTATGTAAATGCTCGTAGCTTCCGGTTTCTTAGGCCATAGAGATGTTTGGAGCCACTCTGGTCTCTGATCAGCTCTATGGTCAGCTGGCTGAATCACCGGCTGCATTCTCAGGTTCCCTGTTGAGACAGGAGAGCCAGAGAAAAACACGGAAGACGGTGGGGGGGGGGGGCATTCCCTCCCACTGCTTGTAAAAGCAGTCTAGAGGCTAATTAGCCGCTAGGATTGCTTTTACATGAAAGCCGACCGCTGGCTGAAAAGAATGATACCAAGATGATACCTAAACCTGCAGGCATCATTCTGGTATAACCACTCAAAGTCGTGAATGGCGTACCTGAAGACAAAAAAATGGTTAACAATAAAACACAGTAAACGGTAAAGTATAAAAAATTGCATACTTGAAAAGCAAACATGATAAAACATAATAACAATAAAACATTGCAGAATAGAATACAGTAAAAAAGAGCAGAACAATAAAGAGAGAATAGAGAGAGAACAATAAAACGACAACTATTTTTTTTTTATTTTATATATATATAAAATATATATATATAAAATCCCAAGCTTTGAACATCTCACGGAGCACTGTTCAATCCATCATCCAAAAATTGAAAGAGTATGGAACAACTGCAAACCTACCAAGACATGGCCGCCCACCTAAACTGACAGACCAGGCAAGGAGAGCATGCAGAGATTCACAGCTCAGGTGGGAGAATCTGTCCACAGGACAACAATTAATTGTGCACTCCACAAATCTGGCTTTTATGGAAGAGCGGCAAGAAGGAAGCCTTTGTTGAAAGAAAGCCATAAGAAGTCCCGTTTGCAGTTTGCCAGAAACCATGTGGGGGACACAACAAACATGTGGAAGAAGGTGCTCTGGTCAGATGAGACCAAAATGGCACTTTTTGGCCTAAAAGCAAAATGCTATGTGTACAAAACTAACACTGCACATCACCCCGAACACCCCATCCCCACCATGAAACATTGTGGTTGCATTATGTTGTCAGAGAACTTTTGTGTGACCATGTGTATGCAAGCCAAACTTGAGCAGAATTCCGCCGGAAAAACCATCCAAGATTTTTCCAACGGAAATTCCGCTCCTGTGTACGGGGCATTAGAAGAAAACCTGTTAGAATCTGCAAAAGACTTGAGACTGGGGCGGAGGTTCACCTTCCAGCAGGACAACGACCCTAAACATACAGCCAGCGCTATAATGGAATTGTTTAGATCAAAGCATATTCATGTGTTAGAATGGCCCAGTCAAAGTCCAGACCTAAATCCTATTGAGAATCTGTGGCAAGACTTGAAAATTGCTGTTCACAGACGCTCTCCATCCAATCTGACAGAGCTTGAGCTATTTTGCAAAGAAGAATGGGCAACACGTCACTCTCTAGATGTGCAAAACTGGTAGAGACATTCCCAAAATGACTTGCAGCTGTAATTGCAGCGAAAGGTGGTTCTACAAAGTATTGACTCAGGGGGGTTGATTACAAATGCACGCCACACTTTTCACACATTTATTTGTAAAAAATTTGGAAAACCATTTATAATTTTCCTTCCGCTTCACAATTATGTGCCACTTTGTGTTGGTCTATCACATAAAATTCCGACAAAATACATTTATGTTTTTGATTGTAACATGACAAAATGTGGAAAAGGGCATGAATACTTTTTCAGGGCACTGTAGTCATTCCAGCACATAGAGACCGGGCTGGCACTGTAAGCTGAGCTGCCCTTGTGCAGTTCAGTTTACAGCGCCAGAGAAGGCTGCGAGCAGGCAGGAAGGGGCATTTTATTGCAGAAGAGACCATGCATGATCACGTAGTATAGGGCCCACTAGGATTGTCCCTTTGCCCCGATCTATGATCAGTCGGGTCCCAAGGACTCGGCAATCAGCGTGCGCCGCCCATGCGCCTCCACCACGAGAACAGGAGGACATCCATGGTTGCCCTTCTGGCATTTTAAGTCCGCGCTGTAGCCGTCTTTCGGCTATAGCGCGGGCGCCAAATGGTTAAGCTATAATGTGCTAGTATGCACTGAAGCATAGCGAACATTGTTTAGAATGCTTCAGTTTGTGAGTCAATAGGAAGCCTCTGTACAGATGAGGCTGCACAGAAAAGAATTGAGGACTCTGTCCATAGTCCCTTTTTGTCTGTCTGGCCAAAAAAAAAAAAGAAACATCAGTGGTCTGTTTACAACCCTGATATCTCACCAACATCCCCCAACAGGGCTGTCAAAAAAAAAAAAGGTGTAAAATTAGAACATAGTATGGCCTTGCGATTCTCTATACCTCCTCCGCAGATCATGTGACACCCCTGAGGGGGAGGAGCCGTGTCCTTTTAATTAAGGAAGAGCTGTGTATAGGAGGTCTGAAGTAACTTGGTCTGCTCCATGGCGCTAGGGTGACCACATTTCCAAACTGCCTTTCAGGGACACTCATCAGTATGCACTGGTCGGTGACATCACAAGGGGGCGGTGCCACCATGTGATGTCACTGGGTGGTCCCGCTCCTTACCTATTTAAGCACTTGTTTCATGTATGTTAGCCCAACATTGCAGGCGGCCACTTAGAGTCACAGAGTGTAATTGTTCTTACAATGTTGGGCTAACATACATGAAACAAATGTTTTTTATAACCAAGGCACTAAAGTTGTATATAAAACCCCCGTACTTTATACAATAAAGAGAATACAAATAACCTGAGGGATCTGGAGTAAAAATTGGACAAGTACTGACGTACCTGTCCACTACACTGACCTACCTGATTCCTACACTGTCCACTACACTAACCTATCTGATTCTTACATTGACCTACCGGGCGGTTTGTCACATCCTCAGCTCTGAGGGGCTCATGCTGGGATCTGTATTCCTTCATTATTAGGATGAGGTCAGTGGCAGTGGTGGGGGGGGGGTGGATGAGTGGCAGTGCTTGAGGTGGGATGGGATAACTAACTCTCACCTGTTAGTCAGTTTCCACTTGGGAGGAGAGAGGGGGTTGGTGAGGGTGAGTGAGTGAGAGAGGTTGAGGGGGGGGTGAGAGAGAGGGGGGAGGGAGGGGTGAGAGAGGGGGGAGGGAGGGGTGGGAGAGGGGGGAGGGGTGAGAGGGGGGGAGGGGGAGAGAGAGGGGGGATGGGAGAGAGAGAGGGGGGTGGGTGAAAGTGACCCCCTATCCTCTGCCTGCAGTCCCTCCTGTGCCCCCTTGTCCTAGCCTCTGTCTGTGGGTAGGTGTGTGTGTGATGCACCTACCTCCCGCCCATCCTCATCCTCTGGGCCCTTGGTCAGCCTGTCTTCCTTCTTGTTGATGACTGTGACAGCTAGGAGAGGAGGCTGGAGAAAGTGTGCAGACTCTGGGAGGTTCCGGGGATGCTGCACCCACTGCTGCTCAGGTCATGGTGGCCGGCGGTGAGATCTTCTCCCTCTCCCTCCTGGGAAATTGGTTCTAGCCAGCCTTGTGCTTCTCACCGGGGCCGCCGCTCGCTGTTTTAAGATGCTGCTGCTCGGTGACAGCTTTAGCTCCATTCCGCTGCCCTGCACCCCGCCCCCCTAGACCAGCAGGACTGTCACTCTCTAGGCTCATAGCATGAGAAGGGGGTGGCGGCAGGGCTCAGTTCAAAGGGCAGCTGCTTTGGGCCCCAGGAGCACTAGCGCGGAGGAGGAAGTGAAATCCTCCTCTGCTTTCAACGCTGGGCAGGGAGGGAGTCACGGCCGTGACGTCACTGGTTGCTACACGCCAGGTGGCTATAGCAACCAGTGGTCAGGAGTACAGTCAGGTGGAGGCGGAGCCAGAGCCAGCGCTATGGCGGTTCAGTCCGCCCCTGTCCTAATTCCTGAATGTTCCCAGTGTCAGTTTCATTCCGGGACACTCTATTGTCCCGGAATGAAGGTGCCCGGGACTGGGGACAGAGATGTCAATTACGGGATAGTCCCTGGCAAGCCGGGACATGTGGGCACCCTACATGGTGCCCTTCGGAGGGTCTATTTCTCTGTATATACAGAAATGTAATGAGCAGATTGAAGTGATTTACAGAACAGCAGTGGCGCCCCTATCTATCATGAGCAGAGACATGGGGGGTCCACTCTTCTTGTCCAAAAGTGGGAATGCTGGGACTTGTAGTCCTTGTGGGAAGGGCTCCGACTTGGCATTGGATAGATCTGTGATTGGACAAATATACCATCTCTGGTCACATGACAAGAAAATGTTTTCCTCATCCCGCCCACTGAACAGAAATCCCGTCCATTGGAGGAGAGTGTTCCGAGGAGGCGTGCCTATCATAGGACTCCGCCCCTCCTCAGTGATGTCTCTGGTAACGGGTTTCCCCCATTCCCCGGATGTGCAGTGAGTGAAGGTTGGGTGTTTATGTGGAACTAGATTACATTTATCTGATAGAAGACAATGTGTGCTGTGAGCGCCACCTGCTGTCTCCTCCAGCTCTTCTCTCTGCATCCTCTCCTGAGCTCTGCACAAAGCTGACTGACAGCTCCGCTGTACGCTGCTATTCACCCTAAGCTCACGGCACAGCTGACGCTTGGGGGCGTGGCTCTGCTAGGCCTCCACCTCTCTTCCCTGCGCAGTTTGTGGGCGTATCTTATCTCTGAAGTGGAAGTCCAATGAGAGCGGGTATTAATATGCTGTGTGTAACTTGTCCGGCGAATGGGAGAAAAGTGCTGTGTGTCGGCATGTGGCCAGGGAAAGCGATGCTGTGATTGGCTGTCCCTATAATACAGCAGAGTGGTGGCGCCCCCTATCTATTATGAGCAGAGACATGGGGGGGGGGGGGTCTATCCAGCGGTACAAGTCCAATCCTCTAGTGTAAAGGTGGGAATGCTGGGACTTGTAGTTCTTAGGGGGGCGGGCTCGCACTTCTCTTCTCTGAATATAGATAGGTGACATGTGATTGGACAGATGTTTATATCTGAAGACGATGTGTGCTGTGAGCGCCCCCTGCTGTCTCCTCCAGCTCTGCTCTCTGCGTCCTCTCCTGAGCTCTGCGCAGAGCCGAGTATAGAGATAGGCGATATGTAATTGGACAAATATACCATCTCAGGTCACATGACAAGTAAATGTTTTCCTCACCCCGCCCACTGAACAGAAATCCCGTCCATTGGAGGAGAGTGTTCTGTACTGAGGAGGCGCGTCTGTCATAAGACTCCGCCCCTCCTCAGTGAGGTCTTTGGGGGCGGGTTTCCCCCATTCCCCGTACAGGGCGGACACTTTTGGATAGGGGACTGTATTCGACAAGACACCGGATGTGTAGTAAGTGAAGGTTAGATGTTTATGTGTAACTAGATGTAGATTTATCTGAAGACGATGTGTGCTGTGAGCGCCCCCTGCTGTCTCCTCCAGCTCTGCTCTCTGCGTCCTCTCCCGAGCTCTGCGCAGAGCCGACTAACGGCTCCTTTGTGTGTTGCTTAGTGATACTAACGGTTGAAGCTTACGTCACAGCGTGGGGGCGTGGCTATTCTATAACTCCGCCCCCGCACAGTTTATGAGCGTGGCTTGTCCCTGTTCCGATGGTCCAATGATAGCGGGCATTAGGCTGTGCTGCTGTACAATGAATGAATGAATGGGGGAATGTGCTGTATCGGGGTGTGCCCAGGGCAGGCGATGCTTTCATTGGCTGTGCACAGGGCCGGTGTCTTGTCAAATACAGTCCCCTATCATATAGTGTCCTCCCTGTACTGCGCAGGCGCAGTACGGAGGACAAACGAGATGCCGAAAGTCTCCGAAGTTTAACAGCTGATCATCAGCTGTACACGGCGCCTGCGCTTTTATTCTCACCCTATGTCCAGGATCATTCCCTACTATCCAAGTGGACGTAGAGTGAGAATATATAGTTGCCGAGCGCAGCGAGGCCGTGCCCGAAGCGAGCCCGCGAGGGGCCCTCTTACACAGCCATCGCTAAGAACTGCCGAAGCGCCGTGTACAGCTGATGGTCAGCTGATCAACTTCGGACATTTTCGGCATCTCCTTCTGCTCCGTACTGCGCAAGCGCTGCGCCTGCGCAGTACGGAGCGGACACTATCCGATAGGAGGACACTATATGGCAGAACACCGGATTAACATAGGGGCTGGTGGAGCTGCAGCTCCAGGCCCCTCCCTCAATATAGGCACATGCCAGTGGTTTATCAATTCCTGTGTGCCTTCCTGAATGAAGAGGAGCCCTCTGTGCACACATGGAGGAGACAAGTGTTAGTCACTGCAGCCAAGTCCTGTCTCTGCCGATGCCTGACTCCTATCACAGGATCTGGTACATTCACACAGATCCTCCATGTCTGGGGGAGGGGCGCTGATGTCCTAACCAGCAGGAGCCCGGGAGGAAGGACATCTCACATGCTGTTATGATAAGGTCAGTACATTTGTTAGGGAGATGTTCTGTAATTATTGTGCTAGGGGACAGACTGCTGCTTCCCCCCATGTAATGTGCTCTCTTGTGCCCAGTGCCCACCATGTCATGTGCATTGCAGTGCCCCCATGTAATGTGCAGTGCCCATTATGTCGTGCTGTGCCTTGCAGTGCCCCCATGTAATGTGCTGTGCCTTGCAGTGCCCCCATGTAATGTGCAGTGCCCATTATGTCGTGCTGTGCCCCCATGTAATGTGCTGTGCCTTGCAGTGCCCCCATGTAATGTGTTGTGCCTTGCAGTGCCCCATGTAATGTGCTGTGCCTTGCAGTGCCCCCATGTAATGTGCTGTGCCTTGCAGTGCCCAGTATGTAATGTGCAGTGCCCCGTATGTAATGTGCAGTGCCCATTATGTCGTGCTGTGCCTTGCAGTGCCCCCATGTAATGTGCAGTGCCCAGTATGTAATGTGCAGTGCCCATTATGTCGTGCTGTGCCTTGCAGTGCCCCCATGTAATGTGCTGTGTCCACCATGTCATTTGCTGTGCATTGCATTGCCCTTCATGTGATGTGCAGTGCCCACTATGTCGTGCTGTGCCTTGCAGTGCCCACCATTCAATGTGCAGTGCCCACTATGTCATGTGATGTGCCATCCAGTGCCAACCATGTCATGTGCTGTGCC
>JBBGZY010000244.1:6290000-6303734 GCA_037952925.1 Lithobates clamitans | reverse complement strand
ACATGGCCACCCCACCAGGTCAGTGTCTGAGACAACAGCTTTATTTCTGGTAAGGTAAACTATGTATGTGTGCATATTTGTAAAGACATTTTTTGGTTTCATTCCACTTTAGGAACAACAAGAAGTGACTATTTCACCTCGGAAAGTGCCCAACGTCTAATTGGTCAAATAATGGCCTGGAATCAAGACATGGATCAAATGCGTAATAGGCTGGATCGTATCCAGCAGGAAATGAAGGACATGATTGATGTTTTGGGTCGAATCTAAATGCCCTTTTTTAAACCCCAAAACATCAATCATGTCCTTCATTTCCTGTTTTGCTGACCCCATTCTGGGCCTTCTCTTTCTTTTTTTGGCATAACATAAATGGCTGTTTAACCTAATGTCAAAAAGGAGGGCTGTCAAAAATCCACAAAAAAATAAAATTTGATTTCTAAAAAACACCAAAAAAAAAAAAAAAAAGTGATTTTAAAAAACCCAAAAAAAAAAAAAAAAGTGATTTTAAAAAACCCAAAAAAAGTAAAAAATTGATTTTAAAACACCAAAAAAATTAAAAAAATTAATGTTAAAAAACCCAAAAAAAGTAAAAAATTGATTTTAAAACACCAAAAAATCGAATAAATAATTAATGTTAAAAAACCAAAAAAAGTAAAAAAATTGATTTTAAAACACCAAAAAAATTAAAAAAATTAATGTTAAAAAACCAAAAAAAAGTAAAAAATTGATTTTAAAACACCAAAAAATCGAATAAATAATTAATGTTAAAAAACCAAAAAAAGTAAAAAAATTGATTTTAAAACACCAAAAAAATTAAAAAAATTAATGTTAAAAAACCCAAAAAAAGTAAAAAATTGATTTTAAAACACCAAAAAATCGAATAAATAATTAATGTTAAAAAACCAAAAAAAGTAAAAAAATTGATTTTAAAACACCAAAAAAATTAAAAAAATTAATGTTAAAAAACCCAAAAAAAAGTAAAAAATTGATTTTAAAACACCAAAAAATCGAATAAATAATTAATGTTAAAAAACCAAAAAAAGTAAAAAAATTGATTTTAAAACACCAAAAAAATTAAAAAAATTAATGTTAAAAAACCCAAAAAAAGTAAAAAATTGATTTTAAAACACCAAAAAATCGAATAAATAATTAATGTTAAAAAACCAAAAAAAGTAAAAAAATTGATTTTAAAACACCAAAAAAATTAAAAAAATTAATGTTAAAAAACCAAAAAAAATAAAAAACTTGCTTTTAAAAAAAAACAAAACTTGATTTTCCAAAAACAAAGCCTGTTTTTGAAAATCCAAAAGCCCAAAATATTTTTTTGTGGATTAGGTAGAAATATTTCAATATAATTATATTTTGCTACATCATTAAGATACCATTATATTTTTGTCTATGAACATTTTATACTAAATGCAGAACTGAATGCATACCAACCATTAATAAAAACATCTCCTTTTATAGGATTTTAACAAATGTGTGGTTTGTTATTTCAAGGCTCAGTATCAGTTTGGTTATAATTGTCAAAAAGTTGTTTACAGTGGCAATGGAGCTTATTTAGACATTTTTAAAATTCAAATACAGTTGGCACTACAACTGCTCGACCATAACCTAGGAGACAGCCCAAAAGAAAGGCAAGCAATAAATATAATGCCAGATTTCAGCAATATTTTTTTTATTGTCAAAAAATTATATATCCTGGCCCATTGCAATGGCCCCCCTACCCATAAAATAATCAACATATTGCTGTCTAACCTGACGGGAACTTTGGGGGGCCAAGCCAGTACGGACAGTATCCAGGCCTGTAAGGTTGGCTTCTATTTGTCCGGCCTCAGGCCCAACTGTGCCTATATAATTGGCAGAATGCTTATTTAAAAAGTTGTGCAGAATGCAGCATGATAAAATTATAAAATTAAGTTTGTATTCCGCCAAATTAATGGCTGTTTGAAACAGGCGGAACCGGCTGGCCAGAATTCCAAACGCATTCTCAACCACTCTTCTAGCTCTGGCCAGCCGGTAATTAAAAACCCTCCTCTCCGGGGTGAGGGTTCTTTGGGGGAATGGCCTCATGAGGTGCTTGCTCAGAGCGAAGGCTTCATCGGCAATGAAGACAAAGGGGAGTCCTTCCACGTTATCCTCATCAGGTGGCAATCCCAGGCCACCACTCTGGAGACGCTGGCAGAACTCCGTCTGGGCAAATACTCCTCCATCCGACATCCGGCCATTCTTCCCCACGTCCACATATAAAAAATCATAGTGTGCCGACACCACCGCCATTAAAACAATACTGTGGAACCCCTTATAATTAAAATAATATGACCCCGAATGGGGTGGTGGCACAATGTGGACATGTTTCCCATCTATAGCCCCTCCACAATTGGGAAAGTCCCAACGGCTGGCAAAATGGGATGCCACAGTCTGCCATTCCTGTGGCGTTGAAGGAAACTGGGGAATCAAACAAGAAAAACCAAAATCAATTAATTTGGAAGCTAACATTGCAAGAAAATTAGACAATTAAAAACATTATTCCCCAGCATCAGTATAACATTCAATAATTTAATTCTTCTGGAATAACTAATATGGAAAAAGGCACACTTATCAGATTGCTCACCCCCTCTGATAGAACATTGATTACATTTTAGGGGGTTGTGAAATCCCAAAAAAAAATTACTTTAACAACACGCAGGAATTTAGGGATAACAAAGGCTACAAGACTGCAGTTGTCGCACTCTGCAGGTGCAGTTGCTAACCAGCTTACAGTAAATGAGGTAATGTCAAAAGGCATTCATGTTGCAAAGAGTACACAATCACATGCAAGGGCAATTAATGAAAACACTTTGAGGCTTGCATATGATTTGATGATGGAAATCAGCAGAGCTTCTGCTCATTTACTAAAGCACTGGAACAAATGCACTTGTAGAGTGCACATGCATTTTGCAAAGTGCAACATAGATTTGCTTTAGACAAATCAACACCACAGAACATTCAAGCAAATTTTAACGAGGGTGGGGGTGGGGGGGTTGTGAAATCTAGCTAATTGCTAATTAGCAGCACACTATTTGGAGTGAGTTCAGGTGGGGGGGGGGGGTTGTGAAATCTAGCTAATTGCTAATTAGCAGCACACTATTTGGAGTGAGTTCAGGTGGGGGGGGGGGGGTTGTGAAATCTAGCTAATTGCTAATTAGCAGCACACTATTTGGAGTGAGTTCAGGTGGGGGGGGGGGGGGTTGTGAAATCTAGCTAATTGCTAATTATAAGCACACTAAATACACTCCAACAAAATACATTCAAAATGAGTAGACTAGGTGGATATGTTCCCATCACTTCATGCTGGGAAGGTTATTGAAGGAAACTATACATGCATGACAAAAAATAACAGGAAAATATCCCAGCATGTGTGAGGATAAAAAGGGGACATTCACACTATATTGCAATGATGGGAAGTAGTGTTTGAAGCAAGAAATACATTACATTATCAAAGATTACATAAAAGAACATGTGATGCTAATAAAATAAAAATAGCTTACCTTAATATAGTCCTTCTGCAGGACCTTTATGATGGCAGAACAGGTCTCTGGGATAATGATCCCCAGAGCCTGGGGAGAGATGCCTGTCGAGAACTTAAGGTCCTGCAGGCTTCTCCCTGTGGCCAAATACCGCAAGGTAGCGACCAGCCTCTGCTCCGGAGTGATGGCTTGCCTCATGCAGGTATCCTGCCTGCTGATATAGGGGGTCAGCAAAGCCACCAAACGATCAAAAACGGGGTCCGTCATCCGGAGAAAGTTCCTGAAATCCTCAGGATTATTCTCACGGATCTCACGGAGCAAAGGCATGTGACAGAACTGGTCACGCTGAAGCAACCAATTCTTGGTCCATGAACTCCTCCTCGCCCTGTTCATGGACTGGTCTTGGGCTGAAGAATAAACTACAGCACCAAGCACATACAATGCACGAGCTCTACGACGAGTACGTACAGGTAACATGGCTTCAAAACGGTCGGCTGGTCAGAACGCACTAAACAGAACGCACTGAAGAACAGCAAGGCCTGTGAAGAACGACCTGAAAATCAGGAACGAGCGGCCAATAAAACAAAGATTTCTCAATGCCAACTGACCAAACGCACTGAAAAGCAGATACAAACCTCACAAGCACAGACTGAACAACAGTTAAAACGAACTGAAAAATACGAGTCTCACAAGCGCGAATCGTCTCTCACCAAACTTCTACTAACACGAGATAAACACGAGATTAGCAGAAAGAGCCCAAAGGGTGTCGTACGGGCTATTGAACTTCCGTTTTATAGTCTCGTCGGACTTGGTGTACGTCACAGCGTACTAAGCTGGCGTACTTTTGTGTGGTCGTGTGTGTGCAAGTCCGTTCGTAAGAAAGTCTGCCCCAAGTCCGCCGAAGGTACGCCGGAAGTATGTCGGACAGGCTGTCCGACTTTTGTAGCTGCAAAGTCCGACCGTGTGTACGCGGCATTACACTTGCATTTTTGGAAGCTCAGTCACACTACTAATATCTCGTGAGATTGATTTCTATGTTAGTATCATACTTTTAATGTGAGTTGCAACTTGAAGAGTTTCTTAACCCATAAATAAAAATTTAATCTTTTGCAATTTACCATTCTTTAAGGTGGCCATTAGGGATGAGCCGAACACCCCCCTGTTCGGTTCGCACCAGAACATGCGAACAGGAAAAAAGTTTGCTCGAACACGCGAACACCGTTAAAGTCTATGGGACACGAACATGAATAATCAAAAGTGCTAATTTTAAAGGCTTATATGCAAGTTATTGTCATAAAAAGTGTTTGGGGACCTGGGTCCTGCCCCAGGGGACATGGATCAATGCAAAAAAAAGTTTTAAAAACGACCGTTTTTTCAGGAGCAGTGATTTTAATAATGCTTAAAGTCAAACAATAAAAGTGTAATATCCCTTTAAATTTCGTACCTGGGGGGTGTCTATAGTATGCCTGTAAAGGGGCGCATGTTTCCTGTGTTTAGAACAGTCTGACAGCAAAATGACATTTCGAAGGAAAAATTCCATTTAAAACTACCCGCAGCTATTGCATTGCCAACAATACACATAGAAGTTCATTGATAAAAACGGCATGGGAATTCAACACAGAGAAACCCCAAACCAAAATTTAAAAAAAAAAATGACGTGGGAGTCCCCCTAAATTCCATACCAGGCCCTTCAGGTCTGGTATGGATATTAAGGGGAACCCCGGCCAAAATTTTTTAAAAAAATGACGTGGGGTTCCCCCTAAATTTCATACCAGACCCTTCAGGTCTGGTATGGATTTTAAGGGGAACCCCGCGCCAAAAAAAAACAAAACGGCGTGGGGTCCCCCCAAAAATCCATACCAGACCCTTATCCAAGTACGCAACCTGGCAGGCCGCAGGAAAAGAGGGGGGACGAGAGTGTGGCCCCCCCCCCTGAACCGTACCAGGCCACATGCCCTCAACATTGGGAGCGTGCTTTGGGGTAGCCCCCCAAAACACCTTGTCCCCATGTTGATTAAGACAAGGGCCTCATCCCCACAACCCTGGCCGGTGGTTGTGGGGGTCTGCGGGCAGGGGGCTTATCGGAATCTGGAAGCCCCCTTTAACAAGGGGACCCCCAGATCCCGACCCCCTTCCTGTGTGAAATGGTAAGGGGGTACTTACCCCTACCATTTCACAAAAAAACTGTCAAAAATGTTAAAAATTACAAGAGACAGTTTTTGACAATTCCTTTATTTAAAAGCTTCTTCTTTCTTCTATCTTCCTTCATCTTCTTCTGGTTCTTCTGGCTCTTCTGGTTCTTCCTCTGGCGTTCTCGTTCACCATCTCCTCCGCGGCGTCTTCTATCTTCTTCTCCTCGGGCCGCTCCGCACCCATGGCATGGGGGGAGGCTCCTGCTCTTCTCTTCATCTTCTTCTTCATCCTCTTCTCTTCTTCCTTCTTCTCTTCTTCTCTTCTTCATTTTCTTCTTCGGGCCGCTCCGCATCCATGCTGGCATGGAGGGAGGCTCCCGCTGTGTGACGGCGTCTCCTCGTCTGACGGTTCTTAAATAACGGGGGGCAGGGCCACCCGCTGACCTCGCCTCCCTCTGACGCACGGTGACTTGACGGGACTTCCCTGTGACGTCACGGGGAATGCCACAGGGAAGTCCCGTCATGTCCCGTGCGTCAGAGGGGGCGGGGTCACCGGGTGGCCCCGCCCCCGTTATTTAAGAACCTTCAGACGAGGAGACGCCGTCACACAGCGCCAGTCTCCCTCCATGCCAGCATGGATGCGGAGCGGCCCGGAGAAGAAAATGAAGAGGAGAAGAAGAGAAGAAGGAAGAAGAGAAGAGGATGAAGAAGAAGATGAAGAGAAGAGCGGGAGCCTCCCCCCATGCCATGGGTGCGGAGCGGCCCGAGGAGAAGAAGATAAAAGACGCCACGGAGGAGATGCTGGACGAGAACGCCGGAGTAAGAACCAGAAGAGCCAGAAGAACCAGAAGAAGATGAAGGAAGATAGAAGAAAGAAGAAGCATTTAAATAAAGTAATTGTCAAAAACTGTCTCTTGTCATTTTTAAAATTTTTGACAGTTTTTTAGTGAAATGGTAGGGGTAAGTACCCCTTACCATTTCACACAGGGGGGGCGGGATCTGGGGGTTCCCTTGTTAAAGGGGGCTTCCAGATTCCGATAAGCCCCCCGCCCGCAGACCCCCACAACCACCGGCCAGGGTTGTGGGGATGAGGCCCTTGTCCTTATCAACATGGGGACAAGGTGTTTTGGGGGGCTACCCCAAAGCACCCTCCCAATGTTGAGGGCATGTGGCCTAGTACAGTTCAGGAGGGGGGGCTGCACTCTCGTCCCCCCCTCTTTTCCTGTGGCCTGCCAGGTTGCGTGCTCGGATAAGGGTCTGGTATGGATTTTTGGGGGGACCCCACGCCGTTTTGTTTTTTTTTGGCGCGGGGTTCCCCTTAAAATCCATACCAGACCTGAAGGGTCTGGTATGGAATTTAGGGGGAACCCCACATCATTTTTTTTTTAAATTTTGGCCGGGGTTCCCCTTAATATCCATACCAGACCTGAAGGGCCTGGTATGGAATTTAGGGGGACTCCCACGTCATTTTTTTTTTTTAAATTTTGGTTCGGGGTTTCCCTGTGTTGAATTGTCGGCAATGCAATAGCCGCGGGTAGTTTTAAATGGAATTTTTCCTTCGAAATGTCATTTTGCTGTCAGACTGTTCTAAACACGGGAAACATGCGCCCCTTTACAGGCATACTATAGACACCCCCCAGGTACAAAATTTAAAGGGATATTACACTTTTATTGTTTGACTTTAAGCATTCTTAAAATCACTGCTCCTGAAAAAACGGCCGTTTTTAAAACTTTTTTTTGCACTGATCCATGTCCCCTGGGGCAAGACCCGGGTCCCCAAACACTTTTTATGACAATAACTTGCATATAAGCCTTTAAAATTAGCACTTTTGATTTCTCCCATAGACTTTTAAAGGGTGTTCTGCGGCATTTGAATTTGCCGCGTACACCCCAAATTGTTCGCTGTTCGGCGAACTTGCGAACAGCCAATGTTCGAGTCGAACATGAGTTCGACTCGAACTCGAAGCTCATCCCTAGTGGCCATACACACAGAGCAAAATTCAATCAGTGGGTGGCACTGTCACCACCTACTCGTCAAACATCCTTTTATTGAAAAATCAAAAGAGCTGAGTGAAAAATTGTTGGTTGAATAGTGGCTGCATCCAATCAGATTCAGGCCCTGGCAGCTGTCAAAATTCAATAGCTGCAATGGGAGGTTCGTCCATCCATGTTGTATAGCGTGGATAGAGAAATCTGTTAGACTGTGTTTGGCTAGCAGTAGATCTGGAGGTTGCATTAGTTTAATCATTTTAGATTTGTTTCCTTTTATTTTCACCTGATGATCCTTCCAGTAACACACTTCCTAAGGTAACCATGCATACCCAGTGACCAATATCTATGGAGGATCAATGTTGTCAACCTAGGTTGCTTGCTCCCGATTTGAACTAAGGAACAGCTTTACATTCTCTTAAACATGAGGATGTATCGCAACACAGAGTGGTACTCTGGATACATAACCAGTAGACCAGTGCCACGTCCTAATAATAGTATATAGAAATAATGGGAAGGGACTTTGGAGGCACGATAATACAAAGTAATTTAAAAAAAGGTTTTTATCATTATTGATTGAAAAAACATAAAATACAATTTATTAAAAAACCACAACATAATCTAGATGCATAAATATTCAATAGATATAGCTATAGCTATAGCAAAATATAGCTGTGAAACCCATATCTGTTTAATCCAGTTTGGTTTCTGTGGGTTTCATAGCTATATTTACTGCTGATATACCTTTTCTATTTTTGTATATTGATTATATGTTTTTATCTAATCTTGCCTAGCCACAATTACTCTCTGCTACTGAAGAAGCGTGAAGGCACGCGTAACATGTTGAGCACAGTCTCTATCACAGTCTCTATACCGGGGTATCGGGGTACACCACCCCCATGAGAGTACATTTACTATTGTCACTTTGTATACTTTCTCTGTTTTTGATCTTGTCTCTATTTTGTATGGAATGATTTTTTAATCTATATGTTATAGACGCTCTCACGCCTATTTTAAAGTATATTAATAATAAAATACATTTTTTACTCTAACGAGTTGGTGGTCTGTCAAAGTCCCAATCCAAGGGGGATTCTTTTTTCTATGGTTTACCATGTAAGGGATGGGACCACCACACTCCATATTTGTTATGATGGAAGTCCCCCCTCTTGCCTGTACTTTTAGGGGTAAAAAAAAAGATGAATACATGTGTGTACATTATAGAGCTGTACTGAATATGTTTTAATATTTGTTTTAATATTGCCTTGACATAAACATTATAAGATTTTCAGTAAAGGGATTAAACAGGTGATCTCCCATGATCTCACACGACAGCAATTTAATTGCATAGTAGAAACTATTAGTGGTTAATCTTCTCCTTCATAGAATTGAAGTAGAGACCACTCCCTCAACAATTGTTAATTCTTGGATGATTTTTCTCATTCAAGTGTACACTTGAGATTATTCTAATCAGATTAATTGAACTATTCCTTAATGATCTTCTACATTAGGAGAATTAACTATTTTTTGCACTAGGAGTTTTGTTTTTCAGTCTCTGAAGGTAAAAATTGCCTGCGTAACCTTGAGCTATGACCAATTTGAAATAATTACACTGCCTGAACTGAATAGTAGTTTTATGACTTTTAAGCAATGGATGGGTAAACAGTGTTTTTCTTTGGCAGGGTTTCTGGTTAATAATGGTTAGACTTTAATCCAGCTCTAATGGATAGTGAAAAGTAAAGATGTTTATTCATTGCTTGCCTTTCAATACTTATAAGTTTCTAAACAGAAGACATACCCACCCTGGAAATCTCTTGAGAATTCAAGACAAAGAACTTCTCTGTTTGCAGTTTTAGGGCAATCTTGCACATTTCCGGCACTGCCTTGACAATGATAGTACAGAATAATACCTACTGATCTGCAAGAAATCCACTCAACTCCTAATTGCCTGTTGTGGGCTGATGACACAGTGCCTTTTCTGGACTGTAAAGAAAGAAATAGTGCCAACCCTGCCCAGTTGTCTTTTGCTAAATGAATGATTCCCTCCCACTCTACTCACCCCTAGAACATGGAAAGCAATTGTCCTCTAGTGCAAGATAAGAACTGGGAGGGTTGGTTAGACTCCCTAAGAAGAGGATACAGGGCAGCTCATAATTTCATATTAGATCAACAGGTATACACTGTATATATTTTTTGCAGTTGTCAAGCAGATATAACACAATGCTTTCAATGATATTTCATCAGACCAATAGAGCGAAAATAAGAGAAGTTTATTGTTAGGGTTTGCATGCACTTCAAACTGAACCTCAATACTGTCAATAAAAAGCTCCATTCACATTTGACATTTTGCAATCACAAAACACATGTTGGGTGGCATTTATTTTCAATGACACCTAAAACGGGGTGTGGTTCTAGCAGCATAAATCGGGCGGCAATCGCTGCAAACCACAACGCGCAATGCACATGTACATTTTTCCCCTTACAAAGAAATGAAGGGTTTATAATTTTTATCATAGCTGTAATTTAAATGATAGAGACAGAATATTAACCAAAAATCCAGAAAGCACACATGATACAAATGTGACAAATTGAGTTGCAGTTCAGTGAGTAAAATGCTGTAATGGGGCGTACACACGGTCGGACTTTTCGTCTACAAAAGTCCAACGGACGCCGACGGACTAAAGCTGGCTGGTTATCCGATCGTGTGTGGGCTTCTTCGGACTTTCAGCGGACTTTTTCGGGCTCAAATCCGACGGACTTTAGATTTGAAACAGATTTGAAACATGCTTCAAATCTTTACGTCGTAACTACGACGGACCCCGAAGTCCGCTCGTCTGTATGCTAGTCCGACGGACAAAAAAAACGACGCATGCTCATAAGCAAAAACTAAACGGAAGCACTCGGTCTAGTAAAACTAGTGTTCGTATTGTAGGTAGCACATTCCTCACGCTGCAAAAATCTGTGATCGTTGAATGCAGCGCATTTAATGTCTTCTTTACGAATGCTATAAAGAACGAAGATGTTTTGCTGTTCATATTCAAACAGAGTTCTCCCAAACAGATTTCTGGATTCTTTTTCTGTTTGATCTCATGAATGACATGGTATGCTTTTTCAAAACAATGTTTCCATAGTAATAATACTTTTAAATTTTTTTTTTTTGGTGGAGTCATCTTTTCTTGTAATTTTTATCCAGATATTTATTTTATGATTGTTGTGGAACTTTTTTTCTGTTTATCTCTAATTTTTTTTGTAAAGTTACCACAGGGAACCCATTTTTATATATATTTGTTAAATTTTTTTTAATGTTTGTAAAGTTACCACAAAGAACCCTTTATATTTTTTGTTTTTATAGTGATTTTTTTTTTTTTGTTTTTATATAAAGTTAACCCAAAGCACCGTTTTTGGTTATGTATCTTTTTTTTTTAAAATACTTACCACTCAAACATTATTAACATTATTTTAATCTATTTTTGGTGTGTTTTTGCAAAATCAATGAGATTGTTGTCCCTTGTTAATTTAAAACATTGTGTCTAAAATCTATGATTTAAAATAAAAAACCTAAACTCAAAAAAGATCTATTTATTTATGGTCTAAATGAAATAAAGAGGAAGTCAACGCTGGAAAAAGTATGTGTACAAGAAAATGGGGATCTTGAGGAGTCCATATAAGAGGGAGCACAATCTGGTCCAAGAATCCCAGAGATCAACAGCACCAGCAGATGATATAGATGTCCCCAGACTGTGGTACTACAACAGCCTGCGTCTTCTGTCAGACCAGACTGAACCCAAGTCATCACTTTCTTCTCTTCCCTGCAGCCTTTCCTCCATGCTGCCCTGCAGCCTTCCCTGCAGCCTTCCCTTTAGCCTTTTTTGGAGGCTGTGGCTCTGGTGTTTCAGTTGTGGCAGGAGGAGGAGGAGGAGGATGAGGAGGAGGAGGGGGGGCTGCCTCATGTAGTTGGGTGTTTCGTGTTAGCGTGCCCTGCAGCCCCTTCTGGATTGTTTCCCCAAATATTCGCTCACAAATGAGGCGCTGCTCCCAATCCATTTGAAGAAGCCTGCTGGCTAAGTAGCAGCCATAGGACTCTTCCGCTTCGGGGGGGCTCCTTAAAAAACGGGTGGCCTCTTGCATGAGGCGCAGGGATGCCTCCTGTGTGACCGTCCCCAGGCCCGGATTTACTCCCTTTGCCGCCCCAAGGCCGGGTCCTTCAATGCCGCCCCCCCCCCCCCACACACACACACACACCACGTCCTTTATCGATGACTTCTACAATAGATCAATTAAAAACATATCTCCATACACGAGAACACTGAAAATAACTGGCTTTAATTGTACAGACTAAAAATACTTCAGGGTAAGCGCGCGAGGAGTAAGGATTTTTCGCAGGCAAATTTTCAAGGCAATGGCTGGTGTTAGTGCTTCAATCATCCCCGGCACCATGGTTGTTATGGTGTCAGGATGATTGAAACACATTATTCCTATCATTACATTGTAATATAAACTGAAATAGTTCAACTCACCATAATGCAGAATCATTGGGAGCCCTGAGCGTGTCACTTGCCACGCTGCCTGCCACCAGATGGGGATGTCACTTGCCACGCTGCCTGCCACCAGATGGGGATGTCACTTGCCACGCTGCCTACCACCACATGGGGATGTCACTTGCCACGCTGCCACCAGATGGAGATGTCACTTGCCACGCTGCCTGCCACCAGATGGGAATGTCACTTGCCACGCTGCCTGCCACCAGATGGGGATGTCACTTGCCACGCTGCCTGCCACCAGATGGGGATGTCACTTGCCACGCTGCCTACCACCACATGGGGATGTCACTTGCCACGCTGCCACCAGATGGAGATGTCACTTGCCACGCTGCCTGCCACCACATGGGGATGTCACTTGCCACGCTGCCACCAGATGGAGATGTCACTTGCCACGCTGCCACCAGATGGGGATGTCACTTGCCACGCTGCCTGCCACCAGATGGGGATGTCACTTGCCACGCTGCCTGCCACCACATGGGGATGTCACTTGCCACGCTGCCACCAGATGGGGATGTCACTTGCTACGCTGCCTGCCACCACATGGGGATGTCACTTGCCACGCTGCCACCAGATGGAGATGTCACTTGCCACGCTGCCTGCCACCAGATGGGGATGTCACTTGCCACGCTGCCTGCCACCAGATGGGGATGTCACTTGCCACCAGATGGGGATGTCACTTGCCACCATGCCTGCCACCAGATGGGGATGTCACTTGCCACCAGATGGGGATGTCACTTGCCACCATGCCTGCCACCAGATGGGGATGTCACTTGCCACTCTGCCTGCCACCACATGGGGATGTCACTTGCCACCAGATGGGGATGTCACTTGCCACCAGATGGGGATGTCACTTGCCACCATGCCTGCCACCAGATGGGGATGTCACTTGCCACCATGCCTGCCACCACATGGGGATGTCACTTGCCACCATGCCTGCCACCAGATGGGGATGTCCCTTGCCACCACATGGGGATGTCCCTTGCCACCACATGGGGATGTCCCTTGCCACCACATGGGGATGTCACTTGCCACCACATGGGGATGTCCCTTGCCACCAGATGGGGATGTCCCTTGCCACCACATGGGGATGTCCCTTGCCACCACATGGGGATGTCCCTTGCCACCACATGGGGATGTCACTTGCCACCACATGGGGATGTCCCTTGTCATGCTGCCTGCCATCAGAAGGAGGAGGGCGGAACAGCGGTGCGGGCAATGAGAGATGTCATCTCTCTCCCACGCCGCCGCACCGCTGACACTACAAGCTACTCTCAAAACTTTTAAAAATGGCACCGAGCGGCGCAATCACGCTACTGCGCATGCGCCGCCCGGCCGAGCGCTTACGAGTTTTCCCGAGCCCGGCCGGCTTCGGAACGGCGCATGCGCAGTTGCGTGGTCGGCTCGCGGCCATCTTTTCTATGGGCACTGGTGCCCATAATAGACATTAATGGCCAGCACGAAAGGGGGGGCGGCCGCGAAGTCGCTGCAGGAGCGGCGCCGCCCCTACACCACTGCCGCCCTGAGGCCTGGCCTCGGTGGCCTTGTGGTAAATCCGGCCCTGACCGTCCC